>SNQJ01S0017141.1:176083-188762 GCA_010110895.2 Picea sitchensis | reverse complement strand
GGAAGAAAACCCAGCAAAACTTCCTTAATATAGATAGCCAATACAATGCCAAGAGATCTCTATGCTAAAACAGAAAGTCCTCTCCAAGATATGTGCCACTCTCTCTCTCTCCTTTGTCGGTAACAAATCAGAACTTGTCTCTCAAACTGAACAAGTGAGTTGTATTCAAATGAGGCTCTAGCCTCCTTTATTTATACAAGTCTGGCACGTGTGAAGTGTCTCTTCACTGGCTGGGCCGACTTCTCCAACTGGGTGTGTAAACCCACCTTTATTATATTTCTGGGTCTTCTTATTAACTGTTGGGGTCAACTTCTTATTCTGCCTATTATAATTGTCTGTTGACCAATATGCAAAAGGGGATTTGGTCCTATTACAATAACTGACATGATCAATCCACAATGGGGATTGATCCTATAAATAATATATCAATAATACTAAGAATATTATTTGCAGTTACAATATTTCAACAGTAAATAAGATTCATCGAACAACAAATTTTGTAACATTCATTCCTATTTATGCATTTTTGGGTCAGAGTCTCACACAACATTGGTTTCATTTCCATCTCCTTTTGAGTAACAACAACCTGTAATAATATTGCGCAACTTCAAAATTCAACTAGTAACTTTTTCTAGGACTCTTTTACACCAACATTAGCTAGGATAGAGCTTTGGAATAGGCAGTGAGGCACACTCTCCAAAGAAAAAAACACACAATAGTATCTTGTGGTAAGGAGTGTCAAATTCCATTTGCATCATTTTGTTCTAGGAAGCCCTTCTCACAAAAGGGTCAAACCAAAGGTCACATTGAGATTGAAAGAGTTACTCACCCTGCTTTGTTGATATCGGTGTAGAGATTGCACATATTACGGGGGTCACTTGAAGGTATACCCACAATGATGAGTGGAAGTCTCTCAAGCTGATTTCGGGCTAGATACCTTTCCCTTGCATGTGGATCAGATTGTTGATTGTTCCCCCAAGCATCATTGTTGTTGGTGGTAACCTTAGTAGCCTATATTCTTACGGTCTTACACAAGGTGACTGTGAAGGGGCAAGTCTTCACGGTACCTGGAATCGACGTTGGCCAAACTCACTCGGGATCCTTGGAGGGTATACCCACGATTATGTGTGGGAGCTTGCACCAAGGCGTAAGTCCGTTAAGAAGGTCTTCAATGTAACTTTTCCACCCTAGCCCAGCCCCTTCTTGTCTCGTTGTCGTGACGTTAGATTTCATCACCAACTAGTGACTTTGGAATTGGAAGGTCTTGTTTGCTTGGTTTTTCTTCCTAGATTTTACTAGAATATGTTGTTTGTTTACCCAAGTTGGCCATAAAATTTCTTTCGTAAGATTCTAACTCGATCACAATTGACCCTCCATGTCATTCACGTAGAATGCAAGGCCTACCCCCAGAATATTTGGAAGGTTCTCAACCCTTTCCTACCAACTCACTAGAGGGCTCTCCTCAACAGAGTGAAGTCCAAGACGTCGCCACTCCACAAGTGGAAAGAACTAACTCTTTAGAATGGTTCTGAATTACTAATTCTCGAGAGGACTTCCAACTTCCTACCGACTCTGAGAGACGTATTGTTCGAATGAATTATTCCAGAGATCTAGTTGTTTAGTCTTATGGATCACCAATAGGACCTTTCATAGGACCTGAGGTTCAAGATCCTTTTTGGACTACTAGAATTTTTAGACGGGATCTCTTTAGCTCAGGAGCAGGTGTTGATATCACTGTTGCACCTGTGTTTCCCGAAACATCTGATCCAAGCACAATACCTTTTACTAATGCCTATTATTTTCCTAGTACAGACACCCTGCCAGCTGACCACATCTTGACTCTCCCTCTACAAACAGTCCATTACACAATGGTCCTGGATACTATGAATCCTCACACAAGGATTACAATGGCTATCCAAGCCCCCATTCACACACCACTTTCACCCAGAAACACCCCACCACTTCCACCCGAATATCATGCGTTGAATGCTTCTATTCCTACTCCTACACAAATCTCATCCGAGACTCTTGGCAGTTCCACTCCTTCTGGACACCATCTTCCCGGTTTCATTCCGACACTTCCTCCACCCCCTTTCAGAGGACCTCTCCCATCCTCTATCAGAGGAACTAATCCTAGTGGTACCATCCCATTTTTCTCACCTAATTACCAGATTCCTGTTGGTGGACAATTTAACCAAGGAGGCCAAATTCAACCCCCTTTTACAAGACAAATCCCAACCGGGATGCAACCCCCGATTGGAGGGAAACCCCCACCGACCCCACCCTATGGAAAAAACATACCTCCATCCTTGTCCTAGTATTGGAATCATCTTATACAACATAATCCTCACTCGACTGGGCGGAAACAACCTCAACCTAGCTCCATCATACCCCCTAGTACAGGCCAACCCTATCCAGGTATGTCTAATCCTATTTGGGGCTCGAATGCTCCACCCCACACCCCTATTCAAAGGTACAACCCTATGAATTACTCACTTCCACACCAACAACCGAATCTGCCCGGATATTCGTATTATATGCAAACTACTTATGGTCCCACTGGTTTACCGATAGGACTCCCCCCCCAAAGTCACCAATACCCATATGTGAATAGATAGTTACCTTTCTTAGCCACCCTAGACCTCCTGGATTTGTCGAGAATTTTAAATTATCCGATCCGTCACTCCCCTCAATGGCCTGCCATACTGGCCAAACTACCATCCAATATACCTAAATTCGATGGTAAGCCAGGAGAGGACCCAAACAATCATGTAATGAAATTTCACCTCTGGTGCTCATCCAACTCCTTGATGGATGACTCTATTCGTTTATGCCTTTTTTAGTGAACCCTCACAGGTTCTGCCATGAAGTGGTATATAGAATTACCATGAGGCTTCTTCACTGACTTCAACACCCTTGATATGGATTTCCTCACCCACTACTAGTTACCGATTCTCTACGAAATGAGAACCGAGATTTTGAGTTCTTTCAAACAAAATAAGGCCACTCATATCTTTGATCACATTCATGTGTGGCAATGGAGATGACATCTCATCAAACTCGAACTTCCCAATTAGTTGCTAGCAGAGTGGTTCACAAAATCATTCATGAATGACATCGCTCGTGGCATTGCCATGGGTGGAGTGGTCATTGAAGAACAAACAATCAGTTGTGCCCAATACCTATACCTTGTTTACTCACAAATGGGTACTCTTTATGACTTACTCCCTGACGCACCCCGTCCTTCTACTTCTGCCACTTCAACCACTCGCGTTGTTTCTCATGCAGCTGATGGTGTGATTGGCACTTTCCATGCCCAACCGCATTCCATTCAGACCTCTGGAAACATCCCCAAACCCATTTATTCTAATGTTCAAAATGCTCTGTCTCCTACCCCTCCCACCAGAAAAACTTATGAGGTAATTTGTTTTCAATCTATCCCTGTCGGCAAAAATAAATCCAAAAAAGGAAAGGGTAAGAACAAGGAGGATAAAAATACTCCGCAAACTGAGAAAACCAAAACCCTTCCCGTTGATGATAAGGATAAGCGCAAACCTCAATACCCTTGTCTTATCTGCGGTGATGATCACTACACTAAGGATTTTCCATGATGAGCCGAGGTAACTAAGTTCCTTCAAGGGACCACAAAACCCCCCACTCTAGCCATTTTTTCACAACCCTTCTTGTCTCAACAACATGCCCAATTGGTCATTCACGACCAACCTTCCCCCTCTAATACATTGTATGTATTCATGTGTACAGGTGATTCAAAGAAGAATGACATCACACTTAGCACTCGAGCCAAAGATTATCCTTCCTCCAAAGAGAAGTTTGATGCAATACCTCCTTCATTGGTCCAACCATCTCCTACGACTCCACCTACCAACGGTCCTCTTCATCTTGAATGATCGAGCCTAGATACAGTTCTTCGCCCTCCTCCAAAGGGTGTTATTCAAAAATTGGCTTTCAATCCTCATGCACGTGCTTCCCAGAACTACAGTATAGTCGAAGATGTAGCCCAAGCACCATCTGTGATGTCAACTCTCGAAGTCCTTCAGAATTGTCATATACAAAAGAAGGCATTGTTGAAAGCTATTGGTGGAATCGACCCTACGGATACGAATTTAATAATTTTTGACTTGGAAGATCACATTCCCAGGTTACCCCCTCAAATCGCCTTCCAAATACAAGTTATTGTATCCGACAAAAACATTTGTAGAATGGTTATTGATGAGGGTGCCTCAACTTGTGTCATGTATATTACCTGCTGGAAAGCCATCGACTCTCCTCCTTTGACTGAATCCCATAACATGCTCAAAGCCTTCAATGACTTTGGTTTTAAGCCTTACGGTGTCCTCCCTTCATTTCCTATTATGTTAGAAGGAAAAATGGTCCAAGTTGAAGTGGAGGTCTTTGACACTCCTCTCGATTACAACCTTCTACTTGGCCTTAGCTGGATTGATTCCATGTCGTGCATTTTTCACATCAAGGAAAAGTAGTGACCATTGACCAATTGGCCTTTTTCCACTCCGATACATGTACTGGAAATGTACCATTCATTGCAAACCCCCCCCCCNGTAGGTCTTATTAAAGATTCCTCGTTAATGGGTACTTTCCCCATACCACCACCCGATGTTCCACATCCATTTGTCACCTCAATCAACATGATCTCCACCTCTATTCATGGGACCCCTGCATCTTACGACCCATGGATGGTACCCAACCCTGGCGATCATCTTAATTATGGTGATGAAATGCCTTTGAGTCTGGTCAAATCTGCTTATCAAGCCATTTAATCGACAACCCTTTCTACCCCCTCTCTTGGTAATTTATCTCTAGATCCATTCTATTTCATTTTTCCCATGGACGAGATGATTATGTCTATTATGTCCATGGAATACACCCCTTGGGACGATGGATGTCATCATTCCATCCTCTTCCTGGAACAACACACCATTGAGGGTTACCAATGGATCTCGACCCCATCGACCGTTGTCATTATTTCTACCATTCTCGAGTCTACACATGATCTGTTCTACGAAGGGAACTTAAGTAATATCTCACCCACCATCCCCCTCGACATATCCATAAAACCTAGAATTGTTTAAAATGTGCATATCGGAGCTTCGTGTTCCCATGACGAAGTTGTCACCTACAAGTCTCTTTTCCAAGAATTTTGTGAAGTCTTCACCTGGAGCTATGAATAAATGTTGGGTATTGACCCAAACATTGTGATACATTAGATTAAGACATACCCGGACGCTAAACCCGTCCGACCCACCCATGTAAAGAAGCCACTATCAAGCTTGAAGTTGAGAAACTTCTTAACGCTGGCTTCATTTACTCGGTGGCTCTAACTGACTGGGTTTCCAATCTTGTTCCAATCGAAAAGAAACAAGGCACAATCTACGTGTGCGTTGATTATATGGACATTAACAAAGCTTGTCCTAAAGACAACTTTCCTACCCCCTTTGTTGACCGGATCATCGACGATTGTGTCGGAATCTAAATCTTCTCTCTGATGGATGGTTTCTCCGGATATAATCAAATCAATATCGTATCAGCGGACCAACACAAGACCGCTTTTATTTGTCCTTGGGGCACTTTCACCTATTGGAAACTCCCATTCAGTTTAAAGAATGTCGGTGAAACTTTTCAATGTGCTATGTCTTACACCTTTCATGACATAAAGCACATTGTGCAGTCGTATCTCGATGATTTACTCGCTCATTCCATGCACCGTGTAGATCATCCCATACACCTCCGTGCCATTTTCCTTCGATGTCGGTTTTACCATATACGCTTGAATCCCCACAAATGTGTTTTCTGCGTAGAATCTAGTCGACTTCTGGGCTTTATTGTTTCACGTCAAGGGATCAGGGTAGATCCTTTGAAGGTCAAGGCGATTCTCAATCTCCCTCCTCCTTCCGCACTTCGCCAGTTACAAATTTTGCAAGGGAAGGTGAACTTTCTCCATCGTTTCATCCCAAACTATGCTGAGCTAACTCTTGGATTTATGTGACTTCTCAAGAAAGGTTCTGAGTTCATATGGGATACCACTCCCAACAAAGATTTTGAAGCTTTGAAACTGACTTTGACACGTACCCCACTACTCTCCCCACCTGATTACAGTCAGGATTATTTCCTTTACCTCGCAACCTCAGACTATACCATCGCTATGGTTCTCGTCCAGGAGGATGATTCTCATGAATAACATGTCATTTATTACTTGAGTCGGAGTCTCACGACTACCAAAACCAAGTATTTACATGTTGAAAAACTTGCCTTGGCAACCGTCCAAGCTATTCAATGTTTCTGACACTATATCCTCTTTCACAAGACTACGGTAATTTCTAACTGCAACCCTATGCAACACATTCTTACATGCCAATTGATAGGGGGAAAATACTCCAAATGGATCGTAATACTCTAGGATTTTGACTTAGAATTCGAACGCGCTAAGTCCAAGAAATCCTTGGTGTTTGTCGAGTTGATATGCGACCTTCCCTTCTCTGAGACGGAACATGTAGCAGCTGATTGAATACTCGATGAATCTCTTTTTCTGATTAGTTTTGATGACCTTTGGTACGGAGATATCATCATATATCACTAGATCCAGACTTTTCGGCCCAATTTGTCTAGCACTGACTGCCGTCGAATACACTACCAAGCCCGTCAGTATATTATCCTTGGTGATACTCTTTATCATCGTGGGATTGACTCTGTTTTTCGACGCTACCTCACATTTGACGAAGCCGAGAAAGACCTCAATGACTGCCATTCTAAAGCTTGTGGTGGTCACATGTCTGGGTATGCTACTGCCCAGAAGATCTTACGAGCAGGGTATTTTTGGCCTTCTTTATTCAACGATTGTGTAATTTCCGTCCAAATATTCCACACTTGCAAAACCTACAACAATAAAATATGATCACACCCTACTCCTCTACACCCTGTGGTCTCCATTAGTCCCTTTGCGAAATGGGGTATAGATTTCATGACATGTCACCCTCACTTGGCCAAGGGGCATGGATCCATTATTATAGTTGTAGATTATTTTACGAAATGGGTCGAGGCGATGCCAACATTCGACAATACTGGAAGGAATGCAACATTATTCATATTCAATCACATCATTTCTCATTTTGGTGTTCCTTAGGCTATCGTTACTGATCACGGTAGCCACTTTAGAAACTTCATGATGTCCAAAGTCACTGAAAACTTGGGTCTTCACCATGAAAACTCAACACCCTATTACCCACAAACCAACGACCAAGTAGAAGCAATAAACAAGGTCCTCATTACCATGCTTCGACGAATGATAGGGATTCGCAAAACGAATTGGCACATGATGTTGTTTTTAGCATTGTGGGCTTACCAGAAATCTGTTAAGTCTTCTACCGGGTTTACACCATTCTAGTTAGTTTATGGTCTAGAATCCATCTTGTCGATTGAATGTGAGATACCCTCCCTAAAACTAGCCTTCAAACTTCTCCAAAACACTTATGTCGAAGAAGAATGTCTGTTGTATCTTATGCAATTAGACGAAACCCGTCATGATGCCACCCTAGTTATAGAAGCCCAGAAGAAACGCGTCAAAGCCCAATATGACAAACATGTCAGGCCACGCGCTTTCTCCGAAGGTGATTTGGTTCTTTTTTACGAACAGGATTGGGATATACTAGGAGCTGGAAATTTTGAAGCTATGTGGCGAGGTCCTTATATCGTCAGATGAGTTTTGGAGAAAGGAGATTACGAGCTGGTAGACTACGACAATATCCCTTTGAGTGAACCCATAAATGGGTTGTACTTAAATAAGTACTATGCCTAAGATCACATGTGCATGAGTGCTTGCATTTTATTGTATCATACTCTTTGTGTGTTACTATAGTATGCTTTTTCGTTATCTGGTCTCTGCCCTCGACCACTTATGTTACTTTGTGCTTGGTTTACAGATGTCGGAGTCTTTCCTACCCCACATTGGCTTCACCGATGGCGCTAGTCATAGTACTCAGAACCTTTCTTTTGCTACATGATAAATTTACACACCTACAAACGAACTTATCAGTTCGCGAGGTGTGTGCCTGGGTCGTGCAACAAATAATGTTGCAGAATATAGTGTTGTCGTCGAATTGTTGATTGATGATATTTTGCTTCGTATTCGCCACCTGGTTATACGACTCGATTCGCATCTAGTAGTACTACAGCTAAGTAACATCTATGCCATTCGAAGTCCTACTTTATTATGGGTATATTTATGAATCCGCCTCTTGGAACATTATTTTGATTATATTGAGTATCAACACATTCCTAGATGTCTAAATACATTGAATGATGCTTTAGCTAACTATGTGTTAGACAGACATTTGAGACATTTATAAACCAATCACACATTACATGTATAACACAACACAAGATAAGCCGGTAGAAGCCGTATATATGTATATAACGATCAAAAGTTTTTACAATTTTTTTTTGTCCAAGGACCAAAATCTCAAAAATACGAATCCCATGGCTTCTACAAAATAGCATCATGGATGACGCTCACAATAACACACAACAAATCAGGCTACCCTACGAAGCAGTCGACTGACAGACTCAGACACACCCACAATATGGTGCTGGTAACGTCTAGGGATCTCCTCAATATCCATATCTAGGATGTCAGCGGTCAACCCCTCCAAGTTCTGTTCCATTGCCTTGTAGTATTCGACATCCCATCTTGCCATTGGAGCCACCTCTCCTCGTCGTTGAATAGGAGACATTCCCGAAGGTCGATATGGCCCCACATCTGTGTCATCAAAAAGAGATTTTTTCGATTAGTTCTTGGATAAACACAAAAACATTCCATATGATAAAACTTGCAAATTTTTTTAAAAAGAACAAAATATGTACTTCTTACCTAAATTACCCCACTGAGCATCCTCAGGCAGGGCCAAATTTGGATCCCCTCGAAAATCCAAACCAACGTATGCGTAGTCGTCAATCATCAACATCTGGGGCCACAACCAATCGAAAAATGAATCATTATACTTTATGATGCGCCCTGCTACTTGTCGAGCCATGAGGTTGCACCACCTCAGCATCCTCGGATCCTGTGGAGCCGGTAAAACCCAATCAACCTGTAATCTCAGTAGTGGGACCCTCTCAAGGAAGAAGGACACCAAAAGTGATCCGTACCCAAACTGCTTCAAGTTTCCCCTTCTATACTTTGTCAATTGCCTCTTCATACTGCAGAGAACTACATTCGACCAGTTGAAGACCCGAGGCTCTATGCACTCTATGACATATTGGAAGCAACTCTGGAGAGCCATCTGTGGAGCCGCGCTCCTCGCCACGCGTGCAATAGTGAACAAGATGGTTCGCAGGGTCAAGTCTTGGACCCCCCAAATAGCAACCTTACCCTTGCTTCTTTCTGCGTTGAGAACACAGTATTGGCGACAATACTCACTCATAGGGAGTCTGCCGCCTTGGCCACTAGTCAAGCTAGCGTGGTACCTACGCCGTGATAACCCTGTTAGAAAATAGATATCCTCGATATCTCAGGTCAACATATGAACTCCCATGTGAAATAACTGTTGGTCCACATCCCACATATGGACCAGGTATTCCAACAATCTAAGTTGGGCTCTCATGCCTGGAATCCTGAAGAATTTTAAGATCCCACAGTCTCGGAGGGTAGTGACTGTACCCGGGTCATTCCTGGCAATAGCATCATCTTCCTCATGTTCTCTTTCTCGCCACTCCAGCATTGTGATGGTCAAACACCTGCACAAGAGCCATGAGAGAAGAGTTAGCAACTTGTTCCAAACTTTTGCATGATTTTTATTGGGAAAAACTTAACTTTAAAATCCATGTTTCATCCCTCGCAGGTGACCCTTCGGCACAGTATGAGATTCTCGCAGGTCCTGCAAAGCCTTCCTGCGAAAATTCTTGAATGCATGGTGGGGCCCTAAAATGGACTTACAACCCAAGAAATTTCCAATAAAAACAAAAAATGAACCATGAAAAGTTGAAGGATCAAGAGCTTACCTCCTTGTCTGAAACGGTTCGCCAAATGATCGCTTGTGCCTCCCACAATCCAACAAAGAAATTTGGAGGAAAATGAGGTGTGTTGAGGAAAGTTTTTGGAAAAATCATAATGAAATGGTAAAAAGCCCTTTTTACCCATATTTATTCACTTTTTACTATTTTTTATTGGTTTTTATATATTATTTTTATTTTGCTTATAAACCCTAATGCCCTAATAGCTTTGTGAGTATGGGTTTTTGCAGGTATAGCAACTTCGAAGTCCGAACAAGGGGGTACGGGTGTTTTTTCTCTTTGTTGCATGTACAGTTCTTTTTTTTAGGTTTTTTGTAGGAAAAACCTCAAGCTTAGTCTTCGTTCGTTCTCGCGTTCGAAAATACATGAGAACATAACCAAGTATACTTTTTCTCATCTTTTCATATTCGTATGGTAACACGAAAAAGACAATCCTAAGGGAATATCCTTTAATCTCTTTTCACGCTCCATAAAAACAAAAAGATTGCCGAGCGATCTTGTTCTCTTCATGCTCGTTAAAGTATCTGAAGAAAATGTTCGACGAGTGATAGTTTATCACTTTTTCGGTCTCGTCAAACTTATTTATCAAAAAGAAACTGGGAGAGTTCTCTTTAAGTGTTTTTCAGACTCTCAAAACATGAAAAACTCCTGAGTTTTCTATCCTTGGACTTGTTAAACAAACATCGACAGACCCATGATGGGACCGAACCAGTCCTTCTTAGGGTTCATTAGATATACTCCGAGGGACTCATTTGAAGGATGAGCTTACATCAACAAGCATATGTTATCCTCCTCAATCTTGCGTAAAAATAAAGAGGTACTCGCTAGAAATGGCAGGGGAAATTTTGGGAAAGGGATGTGTTTTCATATTCATATTAATGGAAGTAAGCATTGCTCTTGAACATGACACCCCCTATTCATCATTTGAATCTGGGTTGGGAAATCCATTTGTCTCTCGTTCGACTTGCTACAAGGTCATATCTTGGGTCGTCTTTGAGTCAGTGCTGCCAAGTCCTTGGTTTTGTCATTCATATGTTCAAGAGAAGTTCACATGAGCCCTCTATTGAGTCAGCCATCTGTAGTTGTCCATTCTTATTATGTCAGCCTTCCCTGTGTCTGTCTCCACTCGTATTCATACTTCATCTCATCCTCAAAATCTATTACTTATTTCATGTCATTGATGGGGGATACATCAAGGCCCTCCTGTGATGAGTCTTGTTCCGTCGACTCCAACTCGTTATCCAGAAATGAGACTTAGAAATCATTTAGTACCTTAGAACCTGCATGCCTTAATGGCAAGTCTCTTCGCTTTTGACAGGGGTTTCACATCATTGATCCCTGATTGAGATATTTCGTCGAGTGCTCAGCTTCAGCTCATTCATTCGCATTCGTTTGGATTGTACTTTGGTACCTTGGGAGTCATTGACATCAATAGTGATTTCACTCACACTTGTTAATGGTTTTCATCAATGACCGGTAATCGAGTGGTTTCTACCATGTTCAACTTCAACACATGTAATTGCATGGCCAGATTCGTACTTTTAGGTGACGGGATTGAAGATCCTGGGTCTCATATTTTTTATCCAAGCTGCGATGGAGTATGTATGATTTGTGTCGGTGCATAGATCCACTTTGTATGTCACATGGCTATGTCGTTTTAATTCAAGTCTTCTCACATAGATCCACAGTGTATTCTGGGTGGCTATGTAGCATTTTTATGGCATGGATCCAGAGTGTATAATTGGTGGCCATGACTTACGTTTGTGATTCCATTCATTTGTGATCTGAGCATGGGAATGCCTACCTCAGAACTGCTATTATATTCTATAGATGCTTGATTGTTTACAGGTTTTCGATTAGGTGCGCTCCTGGTTTCTGACACACACACGCAGTTTACAAAGTATTTCGATTGTCACAGATTCCAGCCTCATACTTTGGGGGGCATTATGTTACACATGATTTTGGTCACTCTGCTGATGTCTCTACAAGTGATGTGTTTAGGCTCCCACAAAGACCTTTTTCCTGAGAAAAGTGATTGTTGTCTTCTTCCAAAAAACACATTTTTAAGATGAGTTTGCAGGCTACCTATGTTATAGGGTGCGAGAATCCCTCATTCTCGTAGGCCACCCACACTTTGGGTGTGAACTGTTCACAGTATGCTCCATATATAGGGTGCAAACCTTTTTTTAAGATTGGAAAGGAGAAGAGGTCACGAAGGTTCTAGAAGGGGATCTTCTAGAAAATGAGTTGGCATTCGTATGGTTGGCATCCTACTGACTTCTCAGATTTGGTGGGATCATCCTCATCCATGTAACCATCCCTCCTTCTCCTATATATTGAAAGGTTTCTCATGGAAAAGGTTTAGCAAGATTGGATGAATAATTGGTGAAAGAATTGTGTGAAGAACCCTTCTTAGATAGAAGCTGGAAGAATCTATTTGATTTATCAAGAGGAATTGGATCTTCTTCATGCAAGTGAAGAGTAAGTGTGTGTGTGTTGGAACCAAGGGTAACTGAAAGGAATCTTGCAACATCAAGGTGATCAGGTTGTATCTTCTACTTTCATTTAATATAATACAGTGACATGTCCCTTTCCCATAAAATCATTCTTATTTTATAACATAACTCCTTGATCATAT
>SNQJ01S0017141.1:144466-176073 GCA_010110895.2 Picea sitchensis | reverse complement strand
GAGTCGTGTCCTGTCATGTTTTGTTCTAGATCTAGGTGGATCTAGGGAGATCTGTTAGTGTCCACACCTATCGATTTGTCCGATAACACTAACCCATTAATCCATATATAGAATGCTTGTTCGCAGTTTCTTGTTTGTCTTTTGGTGAATACAGGTTAGCCTTGGGAGGATATTTGCAGTCGAGAAGCGACTGAATGCATTAGGATCAACACTGGATGTAAATGTTAAGGTAAGACTACCATATCCCTATACTTTGTACTTTATATATGAATTTGGGGTGTTGTCGGGATAGTGGTTAAAAGTAGGAGATTTTAGACGGTTATCTTTGCCTTCACTTTAGAACCATACTGTAGTCCTTAGGGGGCTTTTCCCACTATAGCAATGCAGTGTTATTCTGGCATTGTTTCCTTCCATAAAAACCTTTTCCAATTGTTCCTTGACCTTGTGGGGTTGTAATTAATATTCTAATTTGGTTTCCCACAATTTCACTTCGATATTTTTGGCTCATGCTTCCAACTTAGTCCAGGAAAACTGAACCAATTCAATTTGTTCCGCTATCTCATTTGTTGCACTAGATTCTGGAAGCTAAGGCACTGTCTTTCGAAAATTTTTCCAGGCCTCTATTAATTTTTCCTCCACTTTCTAAACTTTCTTCTCTTCTTGATTATTCAATTGCTTCTCCTACGTTCTTTGTTTTTACACCAAATGTCCTTCTTTCTTCCATAATTCTTCTTCCCTTTCTTACTACTAGATCTTATTCTCTAATTGGTCGATAGAATCTCTGATGAGGCCTACTAGTTGCAATGTTGGAAAATAAGTGAACTCGTCAGACGTAAGAGTAGAGTCCAATGGTATTATAGCTTGAAGTGGCATACCGATAGCCATGGAGTGTTCTAAGGGTTTTTCTTTTTCTTTCTCTCCTTGAGATGGACCTTACAATTGTTGTGCAAGTCTAGTCTTCATAGCTATTGGAAGTATGGGGAGAACCTATGTCTTTTCCAAGAAAATTTGTAGTAGCTCTGCACAATGTTGCATAATCTGGAGTAATGGACCTATTTTTTCATTCAGTGATGTTTTTCTTTATCCTAATGGTGTTTGTGGTTCTATTTGAAATGAATTTTTTCATGTCTCTGTAGGTAGTGAAACTTCTGGAGTCTCACTTCTGATAATTGGAATCTCAACACTGACTATTGAGAGAGGACTCTGGGTGACTGGAACTTGCAGACTAAGAGTAAGTAGTGGGAATTCTAGTTGTTGACTTTTTGTCGAGGGAATAGTGACTGGAATGGTTATAGATGAAACTTACGGCTGGCTCAAGGCTGCAGTAGTCAAGGTAATGGGTTCTTCCACATTCTCGGATGGTTAAGGGAATTCCAATTGCATTGGTTCGGGAGAAGTAGGTTGGGAGGGAATGGTGGTGTCTTGCGGTGATGATGGGGATTGCTTGGTAATGAGGGTTGTGCATACACTGGCATCCAACTCAGGTTCATATGTGATTTTAATCACAGTCTAGGTAGCACAAGTGGTGTCCCTAGTGCAAGGTAGAGTCATGAATATGGGCTGTGGATTTACAACTTTGGCAGGGGAAACCCCTGTTCGAGGTTTTTTGATAGAGACATCCCCTATAAACGCATTAGAGAGGATCTCATTCACATCCCTACTTTATAGGATGGCCTGTTCTGGGATTCGAAAACACTGGAAATGTCCTCTTCTTCCGCTCCAAGGTTTGCTCATCCTCTTATTCTTTTGATTCTGTTGGCATTTTAACCTTCTGCTTCTTTTCTGCTAGGCCAAAAATCGACCCTACTTCTTCTTTGTATCCCTTTTTCTTCAGAAAATCTTGTGACAAGAGGTAGTGCATACTTGGATTCCATTAGCATTATTGGTTGTTTCCTTACCTTTTTCGGTAGTTTTTCTTATTGGCTACTATTCATAGGGTCTCTTTAGTGCATGACTTGCATATGGTGCATATGAGATACGCATAGGGTCATTAGTTCATGAACATCCCATTCATCATAGCTCCTCATAATCATCTAGCTATTCCTTTGTACCTCATGCTAACTAGTGAGATATGTCTTAATGATCTTCCTTAGATGGGTCTCTTTCCATCGACTTCAACTCTTCTATTCTAGAAATGAGACCTAGAGTCCTATGAGAACCTAGAGGCTTACCGATGCAACCCCCCTTATCTCTTAGGGGTTACGCTACCTCCTGGTCTAGGATTGTTCAATTACCTGAGTTGGATCAGCTCTTCAGGACTCTTCTAGCCCCCAAATCAATTCTACACAAGCCCCTTATCTCCTTAGGCATAGGTCCTATGTAACCCGCGACCCTTTTCCTGGCCCTCTTGGCAATTTTTAAAACTGACTCTCACTAGCTTCCATTGCTAGCCCCTCTCTGCATACGACCTCAAGCTGTAACTCAAGCCTAAACCCTGAAAGAAACTTCGGGCTTTGGGCTTCGATTGTTTTCACAAAAACAAACTTCAAAACCTCTGAAATCTGAACCACAAACTCACTTGGACGATCGACAATTCTCACTTATCCGAGAACCAACGGTTGTGATCCTCTTCAGACTTTAGCATTCGGGAGTTTCAAATGTTCCAACACCTTTTTCTCCCGAAGTGCTTTGCACCCAAAGAGACATATTGAGCTCCACGTGCTCACTTTGATCAATGAATGAGATTCTCCCTTCACTCCACTTTGGACGACCGATAGTCAATTCTCCTCCACTCTCGTTCTCCCATAGTGTCAATTCTTTGATGTGGATCTCCATGCTCCACGTGTCATTCTACTCATCAATGGCTCTTGTTGATTTTAGCCCTCGGGACTTATGACCTTAGGGATTTCATTCTCATGTTTCTCCCGAAGCAACCTATCACCGAAGTGATGGATCTTATACCACGTCTTCCAATGACCAACAACTGAAATATTCCTTCTGTGATCTAAAAAAATGCGTCCACCTCAGATCAACAGCCATGATATCCTTCACTAGTTCAACCTTTGGGAGCTTTTGTTACTCCACCTTTCCTTTCCTCTGAAGGAATATTCCTATGAAGTTTGCAAATATCTTCCATGTATCCTCGTTGCAACCAATGACTAGGATCACTTCTCTGTTCGTGACTTTAGCAGAAAACATTGTTTTCTCCAAATATATTTCTCCTGAACTTTCTTATTCGTTGCCACGCGTCCCCTAGTGATAAATGGCCAGGACATATTTCAGACTTCGGGCTTCGAGGATTTTCGAAGAACCAAACTTCATTCCTCTAAAGTGGCTTTCCTCCGAAGTTCACCATTTGTCGCCATGTGTCCCTTCGAACAATGGATGATCCCAATCTACTTTGTGACTTTGGGACTTCGGCTATCCCTCTATCATATGCAATTTAAAAGGGTTTAAGTCTCGTGCACCTTACCTAGATCTGACGGGTGTCGATCCTTCACACTTAGATCTGACGGTTGGGATCTATCTTTCTCCTTTGTGTGCCCCTTTGGGTTTCTGGATGTAGAATTTGACAGTCCAGATCTCCTCCTGTAGCTGATATGATGATTGCTATCTCTCCTCCTCCTCAACTTCTGTAGACTTCTAAATTGGAATAATTTTCAATAGTCAAAGGATGTAGCCTTTGATCCTCCTGCGATCTTGACTACTTGGATCTTGACTTTTCTCCTCCTCCTGATCTTTTGAACTTGAAGCAAGTTTGTCTCTGGCACACACCTTGTGCTCTCCCTTATGAAATTTTTCCAATGTAACTTGACCTAGGTTCTCACGCACACTCTTGATATGTGTGCAAACTTTCACTTTCACTTCTGAGCTTGTGAACTTGCTTAGAACTCCAAAGGGGTCTTGACCCTTCTTATTCCTCCAAAGGAATTATTGCACCCTCCTAGCACTTAACGCTCATCCTCTTGAGCTTTTCTAACTTGAAACAAGTTCACTCCTACATGCACTCCTTGTACTGGTATAAACCTTTAGATGACTTCATAATTTCAACACTTTGTCTAAGTGTTTTCCTAGTGCACTCCTTGCAGAGGTCTTCTCCTGAATCTTGAACTCTCTCAGGTTCATTGATGAACTCCTTGCATCTGCTCAAGGCACACCTTGAAAATATTCTTCCCCCAGAGTATTCAACAACTTTGTTTCCTTCAACTTCCTCCAACCCTTCAGAACGTGTTGGTTCTGTGCACTCTTTTCACTCACTCAAAGCACTCCTTACTGATCCTTTCCTTCAGAGTGTTTAGAAACTCTAAAGTATATGTCTTGCCTGTCTATCATATTGTTCAGTAACTCTATGGGTTTCTCCATATGACACTTCTCTATTTGAACTTGAAACAAAGTTTAATCTTGTGCACACTTGGACCTATTCAATGCCCTCTTGGCAGAGCTTCACAGAGTATCCAATGACTCTATCTCTATGTGCCTCCTCTACACAATCTATCCTCCAAGGTTTTCAGTAACCTTGAGGATCTTCTTGAGTTGTGATTTCTCTGGTGTTCCCTCCTGGCATGTTCTTCTCTGACTCGAAAGAGTTCAGATGCACACTCCTTGCACTGGCTACAAAGTTTCCAATACCCTTTTGTGCACTCCTTGCACAACCTAAAGAACCCAGAATAACTCAAAAAATCACAGATAGAGAATTCTATCTTTATCCCTGTAGATGAAACCTATTTCATACATCTACAACATATGCACATAAACATACAAATAATATTCATAAAACACATAAACGTCTAGAAAAATCAGAAGCTGGAACGAATTCTCTCTTTGTAATAATATGAATGTATGTTTACAATGTGTACAAAATCTAGGACTGCAAAAGAGTCTCGGCTCTCTCTCCTTCTCTTGGCTTACAATGATTTACAATCAAATTTTCAGCAACCTCTACTAGGCATACGTTACAATGATTTATACAATATGGGATCATTGAGTTTTCCCTCCAAGCTACACTAGTTGTGTCTAATCACCATTTACAGTGCCTAACTATTGTGGATTATTACATTGAATGACCATTAACAATTCATATTTGAGGCGATTCTCAAGATATGTACAACTCAGACCTCATTAATGTCTCTCTATTTGTTTCATGTACAAAGGAATAAACTCAGCTCTTATCATCCTAACAACATTTAATTTCATTTAAATTACATTTAAAATTTAAAAAGTGGAGGGCTACGCCTCTCCTTTTCTTGAATGCACTTTGATGTGATAAATAGTTGGCACATTGCTAAGGTTGAAAGGATGCTCCTGCATAAAACTCCACTGCTAGGAAAATCATGAGCTCCTTCTCATGGCTCCCTCTACTCCATTGTTGAAATCCCCCTGGATCCCAAACTTTGCCTTGGAGCTATCCACCTTGTTAGCACTCGGTAATTTATTTGGGATGTATCAAAGAAATCCCCGAGGTAAATATTTCAACCAACTTTAGATTGTATTCTGACCTATACATCTAGAGAGGGCTCTCTCATATATCTAATGACTAGTAATAACTCAAATATTTCATCAATAAATGCACAGATTTTAAAAGGACAAGTTTATTCTTGTTTCAAAATGGATGGTAGGAAAAGAAAGAGAGAAAGTACCATATTTCATCAACCAACTTTAGGTCAAATTCTGTAATAGGACAAGTTTATTTTTGTTTTAAAAGGGATGGTAGGAAAAGCAAGAGAGAAAGTACCATTGGGAAATGGAGTCAATTTAAGAAAATGATAGAAACAAATGACTCAGTGACTAAACTTGAGAGGATAAAGGCTAAATGAGAAGTAGTCTTCAGTTAAAAAGTGTTGTGTGTGGCGAGAGAAAAATACATGAAGCAACTCGGAGCATCGTTGGGGATGAATTTAGAGTTAACTTAGAAGAAACATAGTTTTTCTAAATGATACGAATCTAGAGCACTGCACGGTGAATTCTAGATTTGAAATCACGTTCCGATTTAGACAGAAATTATAGATGTGAATATAAATATCACATGAAATAACATATGCAAATAAATAATACAATACATCAGACTGCCACCATTATAACATTTTCATCAAAGCTTCAGGGCTTTTGCATTAAGTTTTAATCGGATCAAAAAGATACAATCAATAGTCACTGTCTACACTATTTTGTCAACAAACCTCTTTTACATGAAAATGATCCCCATATATAGAAAACTAATGTCACCCTTGGTTGATAGGGTCAAACAACTCTCTCCTAGAATCATCGATCTGATTTCTTTGAAAGAGAACAATAACTTCAATGGATTTACTAAAAATAGAAAACCCAACTTTGCCAAATCATAATCGTAACCGAAATATTCTTTACAATCATTTATCATTATCAAAATTCAACCATATGGTTTTGATAAGTCATCATGTGCATTTCTGGACACTCTGTCACCCCTGCACAACAAGTTTTCTATGAAATAGTAACCTACAACAAAAAACGCAGTGGATTGCGCATCAAACTTGGAAAATAGGCGTTAAATATGAAATCATATCTCACTAATAAAAAACTATTTTTCTAAACTGAGAGAGGTTTTTGTATATAATATTGTTATAAATAAAATACTCTCTGGGTTTCTTGAAATTAATCTATAGCTGGCCAAAATACGTGTCACAAAAAGATGTCTTGGACAAGAAATCATGAAAATTGAAAAATATGGCTCAAATATTCCTTTGAATCTCCCAAAATATGAAACTTTTTTCAAATCTGAGAGAGGTTTTTATTACTTGGTTTGTCCTCAACAAACAACTCTCAGGGATTTGAAAAATTCCTCTCCAGTTGGTCATAAAGTGATCTTTAAGTTTACCACTAAACCATTCATTTGTGTAACACAACTTGTAGCATGTGCGCAAGAAAATCTCTTGTGCGAAAGCATCCTATGCACAACAACCCATTGCGTAATGAAATCCATTGCATGAAAAAATACATTGTGTGATGATATCCACACCACGACGAAATCTACTGCGCGATGAAATATACTGTGCGACAACATCCTATGCGCGACAAAATCCACTGCCCGACGAAATCCACTACGCGATGAAATCCACTGCGTGACGAAATCCATTGCATGATGAAATCCACTATGCAATGACATACTCTACATGACAACATTCACTGCGTGACGAAATCCACTGTGCAATGAAATCCATTGCGTGACAAAATCCACTACGCGACAAAATCCTTTACGCGGTGAACTGCTATGGGCAGTGCATAGAAAATTTTGCAACGCACAGTTGCAAATGGAAATGGAAAAAATAAATGATAAGCTTCCTTTTGAAACTGACCCTTGGATATGTTAGATGATTCCAGAAATAAAAACAATATGGATGCTAATAGGCATGAATTTGAAAATTGTTGACAAACTTCTAACCTTAGCTATGAAAATCATGGTGCTAACAACTGGCTCCAACGGGGATGCTATCCTCCCTGTGAGGTAGAAAAGAACAGTAGACCAGGTGCCTATCCATTGGTTTTATCTCAAACTCAAATTTCCAACTGTAACTTGTAACTTGCATCCACTGAAAACTCAAAGCTGTATATGCTCCAAACTGAAATCATAAACTAAGATGAAAATGAAAACTGCAGATTGCTAAAAGAAATGCTCGTACTACCGATCTTATTCACACTCCTAGCTACCCTAACTGCTGAACAAGATGCCAATCAAGTGAAATCAAAATTCCAATGCAACCATGCAAGCACTTTATCCATTTTTTTCTTTCATTGCACATGCCTTCTCCAAATCCTATTTACTGATAAGTCATTCAAAAATTTATCTATAAATTCAAATCTCAAAAAATTAAAAACATTGGGACTGTTTCCCACCTCCAACAAAACTGCAAATGGATCCTCCAGACATACATAAAAAAACCAATTATGTTTCACCCCTTCCACTACATCCTTGTTTTCATGTAATTCAACCCGTTGATTACCACAAAGAGGATGAAAAATATGTTCATACTGTTGGACATAACAATATTCTAAATCAGAAGATAGTGTTGGCTGAAATGAAACCCCTAAAGGCAATAAATCAATATCTAACGTTGATTTTGATTGACCATCATATTTATTTCCAAGCTGGTAGTTGATCACAGTTTGCAAATCTGAACTGAAACAACCTTCCATGTAATCAACAACAGGGTCATTAAAAGTATGAGAAGGTTGTTGGTCCTCTTCACTAATAACAGTTTTCTCATGTAAAACAATGTCACTGTGAATGCAGACAGACTTCAGTGCTTCCTTTGTTATCTCATGATTTACTTTCAACAATTCAAAGGAATAAAAACATAATGGAAGGTCGTTTTCATTTGCAAGTCCACTGGTTTCTTCATATTCAACATCATGCCTAGAGAATTTTTTATTTGAAACATTATAAAAAAATTGCCTCAATAATTTGAAAGAAGCAAAACACAATGGCAAGGTTCTTTCACTTGATTCAAAACCTTCTTCATTTTCTTCACTGTTGTCATATGCACATTTTTCAATTTCTTTGGATTGTTGAACATACTCATTTCTAGATTCATCTTCAACCAATGGGTGCAATTTTGAACTGACAAGACCTTCTACATAACAAGTAACAAGGTCATTAAACACATGATAATATTGTTTCAATTTCTTGTCAATTTGTTCTAGTGAATCGATGTGATTTGGCATCAACACGCATTCCTTTGCTTCAATGATGATCTTGGAATTTTCTTTCAACAATTTAAATGAAGAAAAGAATAAAGGTAAAGAATTTCCTTCAGCTGATTCAATACTTTCTTCTTTGTAACCGTGATATGTAGGTTGATTTCTCTCATTACACTATTGAAAAGGAACATTTTCTGATAGAGAACATGTAGTTGGTTGTTCTAGGAATTCAACACCATAATCATCATCATATTCATCATATATAGGAAAACCAACAACATCTGCAATGTTATCTAACAAGAAAAATCTTGGCACATCAACCTTCTCTTCAACAAGCTAATTTGCAAATTCATTTCTTGACTGTCTACAAATGAATACATAAAACAACCAGCCCCGTGCTTATGATGAGATGAATCAGAAACTAAATTAGCACATTATTTTTTAATAAGCGGAATATAATCATTTGCAAAATCATCAACATTTAAATCTTCAAGAGGACATATGATATTATTAACCCTCTTCTCAAGATTCAAATCAACTATGTAATATCCCTAGGCCAAACCCAATTGTAATGTAAATGAAAATGTACTTAAGATGGTGATTTGTTTGATATCATTTTTGTATGCACCTTTCATGGTGTAGTGCACGCATGTACTGCGTAGTGAAATGATGAAGTGTTCACATTCCAGGATACCACGTGCAGCAACATAAGTGCGCATGATATTGAGGCCAGGGATCCTTTGTGTATATGTTGTGATTTGTAGGTTGGTGAGCCAGTTTTGTGATCATTAGGCCAGAGATATAGATGTTAAAGGGCCGTGAGCCTATTTTTGTATATATGTCTCATCATTAATATAAAATAAATCGTTGCACACAGATGGACCACGATAAAAGAGTATGGGGGACTAAACTCCACTAGTTAGGGAAAGGGGGGGGATAAACGTTAAGGAAAAGGGGCTAAGCTAGGTAGCTTAATCCAAAAAGGAATATTATATTAATATTCCTGAAAGTATAAAGTATGGATAATTATTTTATCCTAAGTTCCAAAGTTGGGGACAAGTGGGCCAAAGTAGATCCCAACATGACAAGTGTCAAGTTGGGGACATGCATACATATTGTTGGGACTTAGTTCATTTTCCAACATTCCTTACATCATTCAGTCATCCATTGTGTTAGCACTAGGAATCACCTTTAGATTGTATGGAAGGTAAACCCAGTACCCATCATGTTATATGTGAATGTAAGAGTGTTTTAAAGAGTCAAATGGAAAAAGACTCAAAATGATAATGTTCCAACTCATAAAATAGGGCTAGCATGCACCAACAATCAAGGTCTTGGCTAAATTCAACCAGTAATTGGGAGTAAGTATGAATAGAGGGAAGACTTGAATGAGAAGAATGTAGGGGCTGTTGTAAACATTAGGTCTACAAAAAGCCTAAGGAATAAATTTTCTTAACACAAGATCTTCTTGAACTCAGAAACTAAGGAAGCTAAATAAACATCATGATAATATAATGATCAAACATCCACCATAACATCACCACAATAATTCATGTGAATCATTAAAATAATGAACATTTATCATCATAAGCAAATAAGTTGAAAGAGAAGTTGCTTTCCATTAACAAAAATGTCTTAAGTCCAGTACATAGCTAGTCCACAGTCACTTCATCAAAATATTATAGTCTAGGGGAGCCTTTCTCAACCATCTGAACCTACTAAAGCATTTCATCTATATATTTATAACAAAAGGGAGGCAACAGCTGGAGGAATGAGCTGGCCTCCTTCCCTTGGAAATATGTAAGAATTTATTTCATCTAACAACTTGGCTAACAACATATGCTATAAAATAGGAAAATGTTGGTGACTAATCCAACCAAACTTCAAACTAATTTGATTCCCTTTTGTTGGGAAGCTCCTTGTTTTCCATGTGTCTTTCAGGAGCATATGGTTGTCCTCATCATGCTAGTTGTTGTTTCTACAATATTCTCCATCATAAACTATCCAAAAATTTGTTAGCTTGGTCCTCCTGGATCTCTGGTGTCTGTTGGTAGCTTCTTTGGGTAGCAATCTGAGTAGCATACTTCAAAACTGGACAAGTAGAAAAGGTATCTCCCAACCTTCTTATCCCCTGTACAAACTATGGCCTCTGTGAAATACTAGGTAGCGAATTTAGGTAGTGCCATTGTGCTGCATCTGTGTGCAAATTCCGTCTCTGCCAGATATTGCGTAGTGAATTTCAGTAGCACCATTGTGCGTTTGTGTACAAATTTTAGGTAGCGTTGTCAAAAATGTAGCACCTCCAACTTGATCATGTGCAGATCAAGTGGGGACTTTGCATAGTATTAAACCCATCATCTTTAGGTAACTTGTCAGCACTGTAGGTATCATATCAGTGTAATACCAAAATAGACTATTTCGTAGCGCCAAAGCACTATAGAATGTCTTCATTTTACTGTTGAGGGAGTTAGCACTTCACAAAAACCCAAAACTCTGAGAATCAAGTACTTAGAAACTTGTATAGGTGGCAGAGGTGATATTCCATTAACAATTTAGCCTCACAAAAAGGAACCATCTTAAAAAATGGGGCTCACATTTCACCAGTTATTTCGTTACCTTAACACTTAACCTCACACTCTTTTTTGTAAAAGGAGGATATTCATTTGGCGCAATAGACTTCTTCCTTTTAGCAATGATAGGCTTCTTCAATGGAGTTGTGTTTTCATTAACTATTGGTGTCTCTTTCTCAATAGCAGCTTCAACCAATACTTGAGTGTTTCTTTGAGCTACTTCATCTTGAAAATGTTGCAACTCTACCTTGAGCTTCTTGTTATAAGACTAAAAGCATTTGTTCTACCTATAAAGGTTTTGGAGTTGCCTATGGAGAGGCTGGGCCTTTCTTGCTGCAAACCTTGCTAGGTCAAGAGTGTGTTTGTAGCCATCCATGAGTTCTTTCATCTGAGCCTTGTGAATCATATCTTATGCTTTAAGATGACCTACCTCCTTCCTAGCATCCCTAAGTTTCCTGATCAATATTTTGAATGTCTGACTGTCAGGTGGAGTAGTGACATGCACAATCTCAACAGGATTTTTCTCGGTCTCCTTTTCCACTTGCATGGGAATTTCCTTGTCTGCTTCATCGGGCTTCTTGATGTCTTTGTATTTAATTTTCTTCTTTTTCACATGGGTTTCTTCTTTCCTTTCCACAATATTTTTAATTCCTTTACCCTTCTTCTTTTGTACATGGATCTTTGATGGGGACTATTTTTCAAAAACCTCTTTGGGAACTGATGATGTTGTGAAAGGTCTTCTGCCCTTCGTATTGGCTTCTAGAGGAGAAGAGGGGAAGTGTAGCTTCTTCCCTTTCTTGGATGTAGTTTTGGTAGAAGAAGGAACCTCTTCTAACCCTGGTGGAGGAGGTGGTGAAAAATCTCTCTATGAGGAAGGACAAGCTTCCTCCTTCATTTATGTGACTTGCTTGATGGCCTTTGAAACTTGAATAGGGGATCTTCCCTTTCTCTTCCTACTGGTCCCTTATTTAACAACACTAGTGGGTGATAAAGGACTTGCAATTTGCGATTGAGGAGAATATGTTATATCCAACTTAAAGTGAGAAGCAACAACAAAATGTTCCCATGAAATTTCTTTCTTACTCAATTCCTCAAAGACTAGCATTCTAATCAATCCATGGTGGAAGATGCTAGTATCCACATCCTTAAACTTGGATTGAATCTTATCTTAAATCTTACCTATGCTTCTTAACAAGTAGTAGGGAATATTCATTTAAACTTTACCAGTAAAATGCAACAAAAGCCTTATATGGTACTGGTATAATGTGTTAAACCTCCCTTCACATGTAAAATATCTTTGGATGATGTTCAATATCCTGTCAAACTGTTCAATCAGTCGATACCTTGGCACACCTTTATACAAATCACTGGCTTGATGTTCAAGCTTAAGGAGATCTTTGGCATAGGTTAAATTCAAAGCCATGGCTTTAAACAACTTTTCACTTGTAATAAGGATTCATGTTGTAGCTGAAATAGATGCCTCAATCACCTTAAATTCTAAATCCCTTACCTTGGTTCTCCTGCCATCAAAATGTAATGCAAACTATGTTGTCACCTCTAGATGGCCTCTTTGTATATTTTGGTAGAAAGAGGGGCATCCCACTCTTTGAAAAACCTCTCTTTCCATGGGATCTGTATCAAAAAGATGCATATCCACAGGTTCTGTTATAACCACCTTGTCCCCTTTGTGTGTCTTCTTCATCTAAGGAGTCTCCATAGCTTAGAATGAGAGCTTCTTGTGGCTTATGGGGTAGTAATAACTAGGAGGACTTAAAAACGAGCTTCAAATGTACAAAGCTGACCTTTGAAACATACTGGTGTTAGTAATCTAAGGCTTGACTGTGGAAATGCCACCCCTAGATTTGTAAAGGTATTTAAATTTCATACAGTGAGAGGGTACTATGCAATTGTCCCTTTGTAGCTGGGAAAAAATGCTTAACTTGAAAATCAAAAGAAGAAGGGGAGACACAGTGTAGTTAAGCAATGACTCTGGGTAGAGTGATGTGTATGCAGAGGATAGATTTTTTAGAGGATTTCAACCTCAATAGCTATGGCAGGCATATGTAATCAAGATTTGATACATAAAAAGAATTTCACATGTTTGAAAAGAGAGGAGACAAGGGTATGATGTGAAGATGAGTCCCTTACAACTGTGCAAGCTCAATAAACCAAACTCTGAGTGCTAATTTTTTGTGAAAATTAATGTGCAGAGGAGACAACACGGGATACCTGTGGAGTAAACACTTGTTTCAATCTTCAGTTAAAATCTCAGGATGAATTCATGAACATTTCGGCCCTCAAATCTACCTCAGCATCAGATTTGGTCGCACCGTTGTCACCTGTTCAGAAATGTGAGTTTGAGCAGTGCAACATTCTTGAATTGTCAAATCACAAACCATTATCAGGGCTCATAAATAAGAGATCTTGAAGGTATCTTTAACCAACACCTGGCACTGAAAACAAGGAACATGACATTGGTTGTGGTAATCATAACTCGTGGTGGAAAGATGATGAACGGGAAAGGCGTTATGGAATTGCCTGATGAGTGGGCAACGCTCCAATTTAAAAAAAAATATTGGACAGGTAAGAAAGGAAAACAGGGCATGCCTACAAGGTCATGAATGAGGAGAATGGTGTTTCGCATTAGTCTAGTCATGGGAGGGATCGATCCTAGTGACAAATCATGAAGGGGACCAAAATTTAAATCATGAACTAAAATGGTTCTAAGTCCAAAAATCAAATTGAGGATCAAACATGAGTTATGAATCAAAACTTTATTTATCTAAGGGGTCCTAAAAAACATAAAATTTAAAGGGATGAAACTTAAAAAATTAAAATCTAAGGCTTAAAAAAGGATAAAAACAAACTAAAAACCCAAAGGAAATTTAGTGTGATAACATTGGCTCCATAGGGGATGGCATGCCCCCTATGGGCTACCAAGAATGAGTAGATTTAGTGCCTTATCCTAGGGCTATGGGGTCAGTTATTGAAACAAAAATAAAAATAAAATGATATTTACAATGACATGAAGAGCCACTCAAGGCTCAAGAAAAGTACTTTTTCAGGAAATGCCCATTGACAGGCCCAGCAAAATCCTCTTCATTCTCCATATTCTGCAACTTGAAAGTGTTATTAGAGAATACCTTAGATATTTTGAAAGGATCGATCCATAAAGCTTCAAATTTACCATGCTTTCCTTTATCTTGCTTCGGTGCATCCCACTTGAGAACTATATTGCCTAGTTGAAAATCCTCTTTGTTCACTTTCTTGTTGAATGCCTGCTTGATCTTCAGTTGATGATCATATGCTTTGTCTACAAGATGCTCCCTAGTCTGTTGCACTTCAACCAGTTGTTGAATCCTTCTGATCATATGATCGGGCTCCTCTTGTTAATCTTGAAAGAATTTTTCCACAGGTAAGGCAAGCTGGGAGGAAAAAATGGCCTCAACTCCATACACCAGTTGGAAAGGGGAAAGTCCCAAGGACCTTTTTACCGTCACTTTGTCATCCCATAGAGAAAATTTGATTTTTGAGTCCCATGCCTTTTTGTTATCCTCTAACATCTTTTTAATGATCTTTATAAGGCTTTTGTTTGAGGATTATGCAAGCCTATTTCCCTGAGGGTAGTAAGGGGTAGAATGAATCAAAGTGATCCCAAATTGTTCACAGAACTGAATCAATGGTTCATCCTTGAAAGATACAACATTATTAGTGACGATTATGTCAAGACACCCAAACCTTGCCATAATGTCTTCAAGGAAACCAATGATCACTTTGTGGGAAGCATTCCTTGTAGGAAAATCTTCAATCAATTTAGTAAAGTAATATGTAGCAGTCAAGATCTATCTATGTTAACCACTGGAAGTAGGATGAATTTCCCCAATAAAATCTAGGCCCCACTGCTGGAAAGTTCCTGAAGCTACCACAATATTTAATGGAAAATACTTAAGCTGTTGTTTTCCAGAGAACTTATGACATTTAGCACAAGCTCTGATCTTAGCACAAACATTAGTGAACAAACTAGGCCAGAAGTACCCAGCCCTGAGGATCTTGTATGTCGTGGGTCTCCAATAATGATGCCCCCCACATAAACTATCATGAAAATCAGACAAACTCTTTTGGGCTTCTTGGGGGTCTAGGGATCTCAAAATCCCTCCTAATGGATCATTCCAATACAAAGTTTGATCAACAAGGAAATACTTTATTGATTTGAGTTTTAAGGCTCTCACCTTGTTCTTTTCCATACCACTTGGAGGCTGTAAACTTTGCAGAAAAAATATAATGTCCTTGTACCAGCTGCAATTTGTCAATGCAAAGATGATTTGAGAACCATTATTAGTTAATTCAGCCTACTGATTTTCTGAACATGAGTGGATGAAATTCACCCCCAATGCTGATAAATTTGATTCAACCAAGAGCTTGGCTAAACCCTGTCCTTTAACCAATTTGGTAGGATTAATTTCCAAATCAAATTCAAGTAATTTATAAATCCACTCGCTCTTTTTTCCATCTATATCAGGTTGAATAAGAATTTCTTTTACAACAACTGATGGGACATAAGCAATAACTCTTGAATGCAGGACATAAACTCTGAAGGACTTAAGAGATGTAACCAATGCATAGGATTGCTTATCCATGATGTCAAATTTTTATTAAGCATCTCTAAATGCCCTGCTGAAAAAGGAAATGGGTTTCTCTAAGCCTCCAATGTTCTTCTGCAATACGACTACTGCTACTATATCAAAAAAGGCAAAAGAAAAAATAAGAAATTCCTTGGAGTAGTCTGGGATGACAATAACTGGGGCTTCAGCCAATTCTTTCTTTATCTGATCAAAAGAATCACTGGACTCATCATTCCATTTGATTTCATTACCCTTCCTTGTCATGGTTGTGATATACTTAACCAACTCAACAAAATTTGACACAAATCTTCTAAAAAAAATATTTTTTCCCAGAAATGATATAACCTCATTTTTGGATCTAGGTAGTGACAATGTTTCTATAGCTTCAACCCTACTGGAATCAATCCTTCCCCTTCAACTGACACGATATGCCCCAATAGTTTTCCTTCTTTCATGGCAAATAATGAGTTTTTCGGATTCAAGGAGAGGCCAAATTTTCTGCATTTCAAGAAAAAAATTCTTAAGTGAGTGCAGTGTTCTTTATCAGACTGAGAGTACATTGTTATGTCATATAAATAGATAAAAAAAAACTTATCCTACTCTCCAATAAATTCTATGTCCATAGCTCGGTGAAAAGTTTCCCTTGCATTCATCAAACTAAAGGGCATCTTGGCGTACATAAATATACCCCAAGGAGTGGTAAAGGTTGTTTTCTCTCTATCTTCTGGCAAATTAGAGACCTGATTGTACCCAAAAAAACCATCAACCATGGACATCTTGGTTGCTCCTGTCACATTCTATAATATGTGCTCCATCTTGGGTAAAGGGTAATTATCCTTTTTTCATCTGCTGTTCAAATTTCAAAAATCAATGCAAAGTCTGATTTCTCCATTCATTTTTCTTACTGGGACCAAATTTTCCACCCATTCAGAATACCTCAAAGGAATGATAATTTTTGCATATAAAATATTTTTTACCTCTTTCTCCATGACAGGCAACAACATATGATTTATATTCCTCAACCTTTTCCTGAAGGGTTTGGTGTCTTCTTTTAATAGAATCCTATGATCTATAATGCTTGTGTCATAATTTATGAGATCTTCACAAGTCCAAGAGAATACATCAACAAATTCCTTCAACAACTTAGTATATTTTTCCCTCTTCTCTTCTGATAGGCTGCTTGACATTTTGATGTATTTTGGATTCTTTTCAGTGCCCAAATTTCACTCAGTTATATCAACATCATCAGTGGATACCTTCCCTTTCACTTCCACATCGTTACCATCAAATAATCTTTCCAAAGGAACTAGTCCTTTTGGAATATGATTGCTAAGTAGCTGCACAATATGATGATTAGCAATTTTATTGAGGAAAACATCAACATGTGGAGTAATTTATGAATCATGATCCTGATCAATGTGTAATGCATAAAACTCATCAACAATATCGTGGAAACTTTTAAGTTCTAAATCATCTTCGAACACCTTCCAATATTTTACATTATCCGGTATAGAAGACCTGTATTTGACTTCTACATCATACCTGATTTTGGGTGGTATAGGAATTCTGAAGTTGCTTGCTGATACAGCCAAAGAATCATCCATGGTATTCTCTTCTCTAGGAATAAATGACATGTTAAAAGGAGAGAAAAAACTATCCACCAAGTCCCATACTTCATTTATGTAAGATCTAAGCCTAGGGTGCTTTGTTTGATAATTATTTTTTGATTTGATGGACTATTAATTCAGCATCCCCAAATACTGATAGCTCTTCTATTCCCATGTCTTTAGCAGCCCTCAATCCCAAGACAAGAGCTTCATATTCTACCACATTATTAGTAGTTTCAAATTCTAGTTTATATGACAAAGATATAGTTTCTTGAGTTGGTGAGACAAAGACCACCCAAGCACCAACACCTTTCGAAGAGGATCCATCAAAGAACATCCTCCAGACATAAGTGGTTAGAGGAGGCTCTTGACAAAAGGTAACTGACTATTTTATGATTTCTAGAGGGGATTCAGGAGCGTCCATGAGATGAAAAATGGTAGATCCCATATCTGTATCAAAAGCAAAAACAGGGTGATTTGTGGGGTTTGCTTCATCACTAATGATGTAGGCCAATTGAGATTCCATGTAAAGTATTCTATGCTCTCCCCTGAAAATGGGAATAATAGCATAAGAGATATCCATATGCAAGGTTCCCCAAAGTATTTTTATCTAGGATCTTGACAAGAGCATGCCAAACTTGGGGGGAACATCAGCTACTATGATATCCATACGTATACTTTTCATGGGAAACCGAAATAAATTCACCACCATATCCTTAATGACTCCAAGACACTTCACTTTTCTAGAGTCAAAAGAATAAAATTCATGGTAAGTCTTTGTGATTTCTAACCCAAGTTCATCCATAACATATTTTGGCATGAGATTATGGGATGCCCTTGAATCCATCAAACAATTATGCAACACCTTATCATGAATATTCAGTGACGTATATAAATGGGGCGATGAATCATCTCTGTCTTCTATTAATGGACCCAAAATCACGGCTGGATTTTCATATTGCAGAGTTACTGAATCAGTGGCATTTGGAGAGGCTTCGAGCTATAACATTTTGGATAGATATTTTTTAAATTCTTCATTTTTTATCGATTCCAAAAAATGAACAGGGATCTTTATTTTCTGGATCTCATTCTCAAAACTAAAGGAAGAAGAAAGTTTCAAGATCTCTTTGGTTTCAGGAGAAGGATTTTTTATCAGAACTTGTGGACTTTGAGAGTCTTTTTCCTTGCTACTCACTGGCACAGCCTTGGAAGAATATTCTTTTTGGGCAGGTTGATTAGGGGCATCATTTTTTTCTTCATTCTTTTTAGATCTCAGATTATATCTATTAGTATTTTCTTTTTATTTCTCTCCCTTACTTAATTCATTAATTTGGATATCCATCAAGGATTTCTCATAATAGGATTGAGTCAAGTGTGGGGATGGGTATGTGTCACTTAAGAAGTGAATCTCAGCATCAACTTCTACCTCCTCCTCTTCTTCATCAACAACCAAATTGTTTTGGAAATGAGCATGTACCCTCTGGTCATCTCTTTCTCTGTTTTTGGGATCTCTGGGAAGGATTTGGGGAGCATTATTTGGTCTCTTGAAGTTCCCTCTATTGTTAGTGTTTTGAGAATTTCTATATGTTTGTTTCCCTTATGATTTTAACTTCTCAATCTCAGTAGAAAGAGATTTTACTAATTTGGCCAGCTCATCTACTTGAGAATGGACAACAGATGAATCAAAAGTTGAAGCTTCAACTCTATTTTTTCTCCTATCCCTATCAGATTCCCCCCTAAGCTTATGTGATTCCACTATATTGGATTCTACCTCCAAGGAAACATCTTGCATGTGGACTAAGGAAGGTGATCTTCTTTCTCTCAATCGGAGGCAAAAATCAAGGTCAAAGGCACTGGCATAAGTGATTTTTCAAGAGGTTTCAGTGGGTTTTATCTCTTCATGAATCTTGTTGTACATTTTTTTAAATCTTTTAGAAAAGTCAGAGATAGACTCTCCTTCTTTCCTTTTTAGGGATTTGAATTCAGTGATGTAGTACAAAAAGTCCTTTTTGTCCCCCCAGTGCCTCAATAAGGCTTCATTTAATGCTTCAATACTAGTAATGGATCCATGGGCCAGACCCATAAACCACTTCCTAGCCTCAGCAAAAATTCTTTGGACGAAAACCCTCATCAACACATCCTCATTTTCAATATTTTGGTTATCTGCATAGTTGTGGAAAGCAACAAGATGTTCCTCAATTGTTATATCTTCTTCTCCCATAAACTTGGGCATGTATTTAAAATAATCTCCAGGAGGGAGAGCATTCACTGGCTGAGGTAAGACTAGAGGAGCGTATCTTGCAACCACTATGGAATCCATCCTATTTGCAAGGGGGTTAACAACTTCCATTTGATTTTGAACTCTTGGTGAACAAGAAGGAGAAGGAGACTTGACTATGTGTAGATTAGGAGAAGAATGAAAGTATGAAGGGGGCGTTTCAGTTTTCATAGTAGAGGGATGAGTCTTGGAAGAAGATGATAAAGTCTGTGAAGGGGATGAAGTTTCTACTTCTTTGGTAACAAAAGTTTTAACAGAAAGAGGTGTAGCAAAACCTAAAGTAGGGAAATATTCAAAACTATCAATACGGAAACATTTTTCAATGTCAGGGGAAGAGAATATGCCAGCTTATTCTTTTACATATCCAGTTCACAGTCACTTCATCAAAATATTATAGTCTAAGGGAGCCTTGCTCAACCATCCGAGCCTACTAAAGAATTTAATCTATCTATTTATAACAAAAGGGAGGGAATAGATGGAGGAACAATATGGCCTCCTTCCCTTAAAAATATATAAGATTTTATTTCATCTAACAACTTGGCTAACAACCCATGCTGTAAAATAGGAAAATTTTGGTGACTAATCCAACCAAACTTCGAATTGATTTGATTCCCTTTTGTTGCACAACTCCTTTTTTGCCATGTGTCTTTTAGGAGCATATGGTTGTCCTCATGATGCTAGTTGTTGTTTCTACAATCTTCTCCATCATCAGCTATCCCAAAAGTTGTTAGATTGGCCCTCATGGATCCATGGTGTTTGTTGGCATCTTCGTTGGGTAGCAATTTGAGTAGCGTACTTCAAAAATGGACAACTATAAAAGGTATTGCCTAACCTTCCTATCCCCTGTACAAACTCTACCCTCTGTGAAATATTATGTAGTTCCACTGTTTTGCATCTATGTGCAAATTTTGTCTCTGCCAGATATTGCGTAGAGAATTTCAGTAGCGCCACTGTGCGTTTGTGTACAAATTTTAGGTAGCACTGTCAAAAACGTAGCACCTCCAACTTGATGATGTGGAAAGCAAGTGGGGACTTTGCATAGTATTAAACCCATCATCTTTAGGTAACTTATCATCACTGAAGGTAGAATATCAGTGTAATACCAAAATAGACTATTTCGTAGCGCCAAAGCGCTACGAAATGTATGCATTTTATTGTTGAGGGACTTATCACTTCACAAAAACCCAAAACTCTAAGAATCAAGTACTTAGACACCTGTATAGGTGGCAGAGGTGATATTACAATAACAATGTACCCTCACAAAAAGTAACCATCCTAAAAAATGGGGATCACCTTTCACCAACTATTTCGTTACCTTAACACTTAACCTCACACTCTTTCTTGTAGAAGGAGGATCTTCATTTGGCGCGGCAGACTTCTTCCTTTTAGCAATGATAGGATTCTTTAGTGGAATTGTGTTTTCGTTAACTACTAGTGTCTCTTTATCAATAGAAGCTTCAACCAATACCTGTAAGTTTCTTTGAGCCTTCATCTTGAAAATGTTGCAACTCTACCTTGAGCTTCCTGTTCTGAGACTGAAAGCCTTTATTCTTCCTATAAAGGTTTTGGAGTTTCCTATGGAGAGGCTGGGCCTTTCTTGCTGGAAACCTTGCTAGGTCAAGAGTGTGTTTGTAGCCATCCATGATTTCTTTCATCTAAGCCCTATGAATCATATCTTCTGATTTAAGATGAGATACCTCTTTCCTAGGATCCATAAGTTGCTTGATCAATCTTTTCAATGTCTGACTGTCAGGTGGAGTAGTGACATGCATAGTCTCAATAGGATTTTTCTCGGTCTCCTTTTCCACCTACATGGGAATTTCCTTGTCTTCTTCATCAGGCTCCTTGATGTTGTTGTCTTTATTTTTCTTCTTTTGCATAGGGGTTTCTTCTTTCCTTTCTACAGGATTTTTAATGCCTTTACCCTTCTTATTTTGTACAAGGATCTCTGATGGGGACTTTTCTTTAAAAACCTATTTGGGAACTAATGATCTTGTGAAAGGTCTTCTGCCCTTAGTATTGGTTGCTAGAGTAGAAGAGGGGAAGTGCATCTTCTTCCCTTTCTTGTATGTAGTTTTGGTAGAAGAAGGAACCTCTTCTAACCCTGGTGGAGGACGTGGTGAAAAATCTCTCTGTGGGAAAGGACAATCTTCCTCCTCTATTTCTGTGACTTTCTTCATGACCTCTAAAACTTGAATAGGGGCTCTTCCCTTTCTCTTCCTACTGGTCCCTACTTTAACAAAAATGGTGGGTGATAAAGGAATTGCAATCTGTGATTGAGGAGAAGATGCTATATCCAACTTAAAGTGATAAGCAACAACAAAATGTTCCCATGAAATATCTTTATTACCCAATTCCTCAAAGACTAGCATTCTGATCAATCCAGAGTGGAAGATGCTAGTATCCACATCCTTAGACTTCGATTGAATCATTTCTGACATATTACCTATGATCCTTAACAAGTAGTAGGGAATATTCATTTCAACGTTACCAGTAAAATGCAACCAAATCCTTATATGGTACTGGTATAATGTGTTAAACTTCCCTTGACATGTAAAATATCTTTGGATGATATTCAATATCCTATCAAATTGTTCAATCAATCGATTCCTTGGCACACCTTTAGACAAATCATTGGCTTGATGTTCAGGCTTAAGGAGATCTTTGGCATAGAATGAATTCAAAGCCATGGCTTTAAACCACTTTTCACCCGTAATAGGGATTCTTGTTGCAGCTGAAATAGATGCCTTAGTCACATCAAATTCTAAATCCCCTACCTTGGTTCTCATGCCATCAAAATGTAATTCAAACTGTCTTGTGACCTCTGGATGGCCTCTTTACATATTCTTGTAGAAAGAGAGGCATCCCACTCTTTGGAAAACCTCTCTTACCATGGGCTCTATATCAAAAAGATGCATATCCATAGGTTTTTTTCTAACCACCTTACCCCCTTTGTTTGTCTTCTTCATCTGAGGAGTCTCCATAGCTTAGAATGAGATATTCTTGTGGCTTATGGGGTAGTAATAACTAGGAGGACTTAAAAACGAGCTTCAAATGTACAAAGTTGACCTTTTAAACATGCTCATGTTAGTAATCCAAGGCTTGAATATGGAAATCCCACCCCTATATTTGTACAGGTATTGAAAGTTCAGACAGTGAGAGGGTACTCTGTAATTGTCCCTTTGTAGGTGGGAAAAAATGCTTAACTCGAAAATCAAAAGAAGCAGGGGAGACATAATGTGTTTAAGCAACGGATCTGGGTAGAGTGATGGGTATGCAAGGGATAGACTGTTTAGAGGATTTCAACCTCAATATCTATGGCGGGAAGATGTAATCAGGATTTGATATAGGCAATGAAGTTCACAGGTTTTAAAAGAGAAGATACAAGGGTATGATGCAAAGATGAGTCCCTTACAACTGTGCAAGCCCCATAAACCAAACTCTGAGCGCTAAATCTTTGTGAAAATTAATGTGCAGAGGAGACAACATGAGATACATGTGGAGTAAACACATGTTTGAAGCTTCAACGAAATATCATCATGAAGTCATGAACATTTCGGCCCTCGAATCTACCTCAGCATCAGATTTGGTCGCACCGTTGTCGCCTGGTCAGAACTCTGAGTTTGAGCAGCGCAACATTATTGAATTTTCAAATCACAAACTGTTATCAGGGATAATAAATACGAGATCTTGAAGGTATCTTTAACCAACTCCTGGAGCTGAAAACAAGGAACATGAATCAGTTGTGGTAATCATAACTCATGGTGGAAACATGATGAACAGGAAAGGCGCTACGGAACTGTTTGATGAGTGGCCAACGCTCCAATTTAAAAAACATGATTGGACAGGTAAGAAAGGATAGTAGGGCATGCCTAAGAGGTCATGAATGAGGAAAATGGTGTTTCACATCAGTTTATTCATGGGAGGGATCGATCCTAGTGACAAATCATGAAGGGGACCAAAATTTAAATCATGAACTAAAATGGTTCTAAGTCCAAATTTCAAATTGAGGATCAAACATGAGTTATGACTCAAAACTTTATTTATCTAAGGGGTCCTAAAAAACATAAACTTTAAAGGGATGAAACTTAAAAAATTAAAATCTAAGGCTTAAAAAGGGATAAAAACAAACTAAAAACCCAAGGAAATTTAGTGGGATAACATTGGCTTCACAGGGGATGGCATGCCCCTTGCGGGCTGCCAAGAATGAGTAGATTTTGTGCCTTATCCTAGGGCTATGGGGTCAGTTATTGAAACAAAAATAAAAAGAAAATGATATTTACAATGACATGAAGAGCCACTCAAAGCTCAAGCAAAGTACTTTTTCAAGAAATGCCCATTGACAGGGCCACCAAAAACCTCTTCATTCTCCATATTCTGCAACTTGAAAGTGTTATTAGAGAATACCTCAGATATTTTGAAAGGAACAATCCATAAAGGTGCATCCCACTTGAGCACCAGATCACCCAGTTGAAAATCCTCTTTGTTCACTTTCTTGTTGAATGTCTGTTTGATCTTCAAGTGATGATCATATCCTTTGTCTACAAGCTGCTCCCGAGTTTGTTGCACTTCAACTAGCTGTTGAATCCTTTTGATCATATGATCGAGCTCCCCTTGGTAATCTTGGAAGAATTTTTCCACAGTTAAGGAAAGATGAGAGGGAAAAATGGCCTCATCTACATACACTAGCTAGAAAGGGGAAAGTCCCAGGGACCTTTTTACCGTCACTCTGTCAGCCCATAAAGAAAATTTGAGTTTTGAGTCCCATGCCTTTTTGTTATCCTCTAACAACTTTTTAATGATATTTATAAGGATTTTGTTTGAGGATTCTACAAGCCCATTTCCCTAAGGGTAGTAAGGGGTAGAATGAATCAAAGTGATCCCAAACTATTCACAGAACTGAATCAATGGTTTAGCCTTGAAAGATGCATCATTATCAGTGACGATTATGTCAGGACACCCAAACCTTGCCATAATGTCTTCAAGGAAACCAATGATCACTTTGTGGGAATCATTCCTTGTAGGAATAGCTTCAATCCATTTACTAAAGTAATTTGTAGCAGTCAAGATCCATATATGTTGACCACTGGAAGAGGGATGAATTTCCCCAATAAAATCTAGGCCCCACTATTTGAAAGGTCATGGAGCTTCCACTGGCTTTAATGGAAAAGTCTTAAGATTTTGCTTTCCATAGAAATTCTGACATTTAGCACATGCTCTGATCTTAGCACAAACATCAGTGAACAAACTAGGCCAGAAGTACCCATCCCTGAGGATATTGTATGTCGTGTTTCTCTAATAATGATGCCCCCCACATAACCTGTCATGAAAATCAGACATAATCTTTTGGGCTTCTTGGGGGTCTAGGGATCTCAAAATCACTCCTAATGGATCCTTCCAATACAAAGTTTGATCAACAATGCAATAATTTATTGATTTGAGTTTTAAGGCTCTCACCTTGTTCTTTTCCATGCCACTTGGAGGCTGTAAATTTTGTAGAAAAAATATAATGTCCTTATACCAGCTGCAATTTGCCAATGCAGAGATGATTTGAGAACCTTTATCAGTTAATTCAGGTTGTTGATTTTCTGAACATGAGTGGATGAAATTCACCCCAAATGTTGAGCAATTTGATTCAGACAAGATCTTGGCTAAACCCTAGCCTTAAACCAATTTGGTAGGATTAATTTCCAAATCACATTCAAGTAATTTAGCAATCCACTTGCTCCTTTTTCTGTCTATATTAGGTTGAATAAGAATTTCTTTTACAGCAGCTGATGGGACATAAGCAATAACTCTTGAATGTTGGACATAAACTCTGAAGGACTCAAGAGATTTAACCAATGCATAGGCTTGCTTATCCATGATGTCATATTTTAATTTAGCATCTCTCAATGCCCTGCTGAAAAAGGAAATGGGCTACTCTAAGCCTTCAGTGCTCTTCTGCAATAGGACTGTTGCTACTATATCAAAAGAGGCAAAAGAAAAAATAAGAAAGTCCTTGGAGTAGTCTGGGTTGACAAGAACCGGGGCTTCAGTCAAGGATTTCTTTGTCTGATCAAAATAATCATGAGAGTCAACAGTCCATTTAATTTCATTACCCTTCCTCGGCATGGTTGTGATATATTTAACCAACTCAGCAAAATTTGACACAAATCTTCTAAAAAAAATAATTTTTCCCAGAAAATATTGAACCTCTTTTTTGGATCTAGGGAGTGACAATGTTTGTATAGCTTCAACCCTACTGAAATAAATCCTTACCCCTTCAGATGACATGATATGGCCCAATAATTTTCCTTCTTTAATGGAAAACAATGATTTTTTTTAATTCAAAGAGAGGCCAATTTTTTTTCATTTCAACAAAACATTTCTTAAGTGATCACAATGTTATTTATCAAATTGAGAGTATAGTGTTATTTAATCTAAATAGATAAAAAAAAACTTATCCTTCTCTCCAATAAATTCTATGTCCATAGCTCGCTGAAAATTTTCCCCTGCATTCATCAAACCAAAGGGCATCTTAGCGTACATAAATGTACCCCAAGGAATGGTAAAGGTTGCCTTCTCTCTATCTTCTGGAAAAACAAAGACCTGATTGTACATGGAAAAACCATCAACCATGGACATCCTGGCTACTCCTGTCACCTTCTGTGATATGTGCTCCATCTTGGGCAAAGGGTAATTATCCTTTTTTCAGCTTCTGTTCAGATTTCAAAAATCAACACAAAGTTTGATTTCTCCATTCTTTTTTCTTACTGCGACCAAATTGGCCACCCATTCAGAATACCTCAAAGGAATGATAATTTTTGCATCTAAAATATTTTTTACCTCTTTCTCCATGATAGGCAACAACATAAGATTGATTTGCCTCAACTTTTTCCTGAAGGGTTTGGTGTCTTATTTTAATGGAATCTTGTGCTCTATAATGCTTGTGTCATAAGTTCTAAGATCTTCATAAGTCCAAGTGAATACATCAAAAAATTCCTTCAACAACTTAGTATATTCTTCCCTCTGCTCTTCTGATAGGTTGCTTCACAATTTGGCATATTTCGAATTCTTTTTAGTGCCCAAATTGCACTCAGTTATATCAGCATCATCAGTGGATACCTTCCCTTTAACTGCCACATCATTCCCATCAAATAATCTTTCCAAAGGAATAGTCCTTTTCAAATATGATTTCTAGGTAGTTGCACAATATGATGATTAGCAATTTTATTGAGGAAAACATAAGCACGAGGAGTAATTTCTGAATCGTGATCCTAATCAATGTATAATGCAGAAAACTCATCAATGGTATCGAGGAAATTTTTAAGTTCTAAATCATCTTCGAACACCTTCCAATATTTTACATTGTCCGGTATAGAAGGTCTATATTTGACTTCTACATCATACTTGATTTTGGGTGGTATAGGAATTATGAAGTTTCTTGTTGATATAGCCAAAGAATCAGCCATGGTATTCTCTTCTATAGGAATAAATGATATGTTAAAGGCAGAGAAAAAACTGTCCACCAAGTCCCATACTTCATTTCTATAAGATCTAAGCCTAGGGTGCTTTGTTTGATAAAATTTTTTGATATGATGGACTATTAATTTAGCATCCCCAAATATTGATAGCTCTTCTATTCCCATGTCTTTAACAACCCTCAATCCCAAGACAAGAGCTTCATATTCTGCCACATTATTAGTAGTTTCAAATTCTAGTTTATATGACAAAGATATAGTTTCTTGAGTTGGTGAGGCAAAGACCATTCCAGCACCAATACCTTCCTTAGAAGAGGCTCCATCAAAGAACATATTCCAGACATAAGTGGTTAGAGGAGGCTCTTGAAAAAAGGTAACATATTGTTTTCTTATTTCTAGAGGGGCTTCAGGAGCATCCATGAGCTGCAAAATGCTAGATCCCAGATCTGTATAAAAAGAAAAAACAGGGTGATTTGTGGGGTTTGCTTCATCACTAATGATCTTCCTTGTAAAGTATTCTATGCTCACCCCTGAAAACGGGAATAGTAGCATAAGAGAGATCCATCTGTAAGGTTCCCCCAAGTCCTTTTATCCAGGATCTTGACAAGAGCATGCCAAACTTGGGGGGAACATCAACTACTATGATATCCATAAGTATACTTTTCATGGGAAAATGAAATAAATTCACCACCATATCCTTAATGACTCCAAGACACTTCACTTTTATGGAGTCAAAAGAATATAAGTCATGGTAAGTCTTTGTGATTTCTAACCCAAGTTCATCCATAACATATTTTGGCATGAGATTGTGGGATGCCCCTGAATCCATCAAACAATTATGCAACACCTTATCATGAATATTCAGTGACGTATAGAAAGGGTGGGATGAATCATTTATGTATTCTATTAATGGACCCAAAATCACTGCTGGCTTTTCATCTTGTAGATTTACTCAATCAGTGGCATTTGGAGAGGCTACGGGCTGTAACATTTTGGATAGATATTTTTTAAATTCTTCATTTTTTATAAATTCCAAAAAAAATACAAGGATCTTTATTTTCTGGATCTCATTCTCAAAACTGAAGGAAGAAGAATGTCTCAAGATCTCTTTGGTTTGAAGAAAAGGATTTCTGATCAGAACTTGTGGACTTTGAGAGTCTTTTTCCTTGATACTCACTGGCACAGCCTTGGCAGAATCTTCTTTTTGGATAGGCTAATTAGGGGCATCAGCTTTTTCTTCATTCTTTTTAGATCTCAGATTATATCTATTAGTATTTTCTTCTTCTTTCTCTCCCTTAATTCATTAATTTGGATATCCATCAAGGATTTCTCTGATCCAGATTATTTTCGGCATGAAATGCGAGTGGAGATATAATAAAGGAATGCACAAAGATATCAAAGATATTCAATAATATAACATAAATGTATCATAGATGAAACCATAAACACATATATATAGTAACACATGATTTCTATTAATGAAATAAATGTACAGAGATTGTAAAAATATAGAGTGAAAGACTTGCTAGAATGGTGGCAGCTTATCTCTGAGAAGAGATGTGACGGCTACTCGCATTCGCCAGAAGATAGTTACAATGAGGCTTTGAAGGAATTTTTACAATAAACAGGAATTTCAAAAACCCTAGACATCCGAAAACCAAACCCTAGGAGATGAAGCACCAAAAGTGTTGTGGGCCCCATTTGGGTAAGTGAGTACATCAACTGCCCGGGGTCGTAACTTTTGCATACGATCTCCGTTTTAGGCATGTGATAGCTCGTTGGAAAGGTATTATCGAGGAGATTCATTTTGGGGGATAAATCATGCCTTCAAATATCATTGAGAACCTCGATCTTGAAAAACCTTCATTTGGGCCCTCAAAATGGCCCCGAAAGTTAAAAAGTGCTAAAAATAGTAAATTGCCAAAATTGCCAGAAAACTGTTTTGAGCCAATCAAAAAAGGTGGGTGGACACTGATATCCACCTAGATCAATCCTCCTTCCTTAGGAAGAAATGGTCTCCATTGCCTTGAGTTCTCGGGGGAGAGGGAAAAGTGTTTGTTGAATCTGCATCTTGGTGAGTTGCTTGCTTTTTTGGAGACGTCGCACTGCTCATTTTGTGGAATTTTTTCATCCATATGGATATTGGTGGCCACCCACATCTTCCAACTAGCTCAAAACAATTTTCTGACAATTTTGGCAATTTACTATTTTTAGCAGTTTTAACTTCTGGGGCCATTTTGAGGGCCTAAATGAAGGTTTTTCGGGATCAAGCTCATCAATGATATGTGAAGTCATAATTGAGAACCCAAAATGAATCATCTCTATGATACCTTTCCAATGGGATATCACATGCCTAAAACAGAGATCGTATGAAAACGTTACGACCCCGGGAAGTTGATGTACTAACTTACCCAAACAAGGCCCACATGGCTTTTGGCGCTTCATCTCCTAGGGTTAGGTTTTTGGATGTCTTGGGTTTTTGGAATTCTTTCTTATTGTAAAAATTCCTTTAGAGACTCATTGTAAACTTCTTCTTGCAAATGTGCGCTGTCATCACATCTCTTCTCAGAGATAAGCCGCCACGATTCCAACAAGCTTGTTTCTGCTGCATTTTACAGTTTCAACTTATTTCATTATTGAATAGAAAACCAATTTTATTGTATCTCTGTTATTTTTTGTTAAGCACCTGTTAATAATATGTATTCATTTTGTTCTACTCATAAAATCCAGATCAGTGGTATCAGAGTGGTCTTCTCCTTGTCGTCTTAATGCATGTCCCCAACGAGGTCGGAGTACAAAGAGTTGGGTCTCAAGATTGTTTCTCTTGAGGAAAGAAGCTCTTGCATGCCCAAGCGACCTCCCATGGCAGGAGAAAATAAATATGACAGGATAGGATATCCTTTCAAACTGTTGATTGAGGAATCCCTCACGCAACAGAGGAACGCGATGATGGATAGTTTCGCGCAAATCCTTCGGTGACTACCAACAGGCGACACATCTTCTTCGAATGGAGGCGCCACCCCCTTCAAGGTACAAATAAACTTCGATATTCCTATATTTGAAGGTTAGATAGATGCAAATGTTGTAGACAAGTGGTTGAATCTACCAGAAGGGTATTTTTCTGTCAATAAATTTTCGAATAAAGAAAAGATTACTTTTGCGCTCCTCAAAGTTGTTCCCCATGTCAAATATTGGTGGGAAACTTTCTGTGAGCAAAAGGAAATAGAGGAAACCTCATTATTTTTAGTCACGACCACCTAGGAATCCTTCAGGGAAGCTATTAAGGAACAATAGTACCCTATCGGAAGTTATGATGACCTGTATACCAAATGGACCACACTGCGGCAAGAAAGAGACCAAGCAGTCCCATATTTCATAAATATCTTCCATACCTTGCACACCAAGTTGGGTATCAAAGATTCAAAGTGACTTATGGTGCTCAAGTATCGTGGTGCTCTACATAGATACATCTAGACTAAAATGGAATTTCTGGACATCTCATCCTTGGGCACGGCCTACTGATATGCTGTCAAAATCGAGCAGAAGATCAAACAAAAGACACGACAATTTGTGCCTAAGAACCCCTCACAACAAAAGCCAGGAAAAGGGTGACCCCAACCCACTGAACAAAGGATAGAGAAAATATGGATAGTATCAGGACAACTAGTCCAAGCCGCAAGCAAAGAAGGACACTGGAAAGATAAAGAAAGATACTGGTAAGTAGTGCAACTTCGATAATATCCCTTGGCATAACACTGCTGACTGTCACTCAAATCAGTTGTTGGTGGCCAAAGTGAAAGCCTCTAAATCATATGTAGATTATAACTCTAAGCCAAAACTAGAAAGGGGAAGACAAATCATTGATGTGGAACCAAGTGCCACCGTTGCTACCACCAAGCTCCAACCTGGTGAACCAGACGAGCCAAAAGAAGGAGAGTGCCTCTTCCATTCATAGATGTGGGTAAAAGGCACCCCTCTGCACTTCATCGTTGATAGTGATAGCTAGAAGAACCTCATCTAAGTAGAGGTCATCAAGCGGTTGGCCCTACCAACAACGCCGCACCCACAACTGTACACTATTGGATGGCTCCTCCAAGGAAGCAATCTCCACATCAGCCATCAGTGACGACTGTCATACGACATCAATCCCTTAAAAGGTGAGGTATTTTGTGATGCTCCTCTCTAAGTTTGTGATGTTCTTTTGGGCCAACCTTATTTATGGAAATGTCATGCTATATATAAGTCTAGGCCTCATAGTGTTATTATTACTTTGAATAGGAAATTGTACAGGATACCCGAGGCAATTCCACCTAGTGTTATTTCCTTGATCTTTGCTAAGCAATGCAGGAAGGTCATCTCTTAGACGAGGAAGTTTGTCTTCTTCGTGATTCTCTCTTAGAATAAGAAAAAGATCACAACCACATCCAGAGTCTCTGCAGCCGACCTCTCCACACAGTAGA
>SNQJ01S0017141.1:99135-141863 GCA_010110895.2 Picea sitchensis | reverse complement strand
AGAGATAAGTCGCCACCATTCCAGCAAGCTTGTTTCCGCTGCATTTTATAGTTTCATCTTATTTCGTTATTGAATAGAAAACCAGTTTTACTGTATCTCTGTTATTTTGTGTTAAGAACCTGTTAATAATTTGTATTCATTTTGTTCTACTCATAAAATCCAGATCATTTTTTCACGAACTTGTTGAGGCTGAGGCCGTTCAACAAGTCGGGCTACATGAGAGGACGATGTGCAAAAGGAATCTTTGTGCTTTGCTGCAACCTTGTCGACTTGCTTCTATTTGATAGAAGGTGCTTGGGGCGAGGCTATAGTGGTTGCAATGTCCTTCTGTTCTTCTTTTGAACATATTGTGAAGAAGCTAAATTTTGCAGTATGAGATACTACCTTGCGGCATTTTTTAGGTGGAACAGTAGTTGGAACTACCTCTCGTATTCTATAGAGATGACCCCCAAGAAAAACAATGACATTGTGGGGTCGAGACTCATAAACAGCATGGTGCTTCCACATATATGGTTGGCCCAAGAGAACATCATAGACATCCAGTAGGGAAACATCACATAATACCTCATTCTTGAAGGGTTGGATGTCGTATGACAATCGACATTGTTGGCTGACACATAGATCTCATCCTTGGCGAAGCCACCCGATGTTGTAAGGTTGTGGGTGTGGTGTTGTCGACAATCCCAACTGTTTGACAACCTTTTTTGAGATGAGGTTCTTCTGGCTTCTGATATAAACAATAAAATGTAGCGGGCTCCCCTTCACCCACATCTGTGAATGAAAAATGCGCTACCCCTCTTCAGGATCTGTTGGTTCTTCTGGTTGAATTGTTGCGGTCGCGACAATAGCAATGGGGTCCACGTCAATGATCTGTGCTTTACCATTATTTTCAGAATCATATTTTGAATCAGGGTTTGGCTCTTTGTCTTTGATCTCAGCCACCAATGAATGTTTTGAGCGACATTCATCGGTGTTGTGCCAGGGGATTTTGTGGAACTCACACCATTTTCCAGTATCCTTCTTTGTCTTCCCGTGACCCTTCTTTTCCTGTGTCTTGGACTAGTTTTCAGGAGTCTGTTTGTTAGGGTCATCTTTGTCATACTTTGGTTGTTGCAGATTTTCATACTTGAAATCCCATTTGTTCTGGTGCTTAAATTTCTACTTGATTTCAACAGCATATCGATAAGTAGCACCAAGTGATGAGATGTCCAGAAAATCCATTTCAGTTTGGATTTATCTGTGTATAGCCCCACGGTATTTCAGAACCAAATTTCACTTAGAGTCTTTGATACCTAGCTTGGTGTGAAAGTTATGGAAGGTATTGGTGAAATCCCGAACTACTTGGACCCTCTCTTGCCGCAGTGTGGTCCATCTCATGTACTGGTCCTCATAGTTGCCAATAGGGTAATACTGTTCCTTTACCGCATCCACAAAAAAATCCCAAGTGGGATCGACCCCATATATTGCAGACTCCTTTGTGGAAACTTTATCCTAGTAAGTTTCCCACCAATGTTTGACATGAGGGAGAGCTTTAAGGAGTGCGAAGGTGATCTTTTCTTTGTCAGAAAAATTGTGAACAGATAAATAACCTTCTAGCAGAGTTAACCATTTTTCTAGGGCTTCTGCATCTATCTATCCTTCAAATACAGGAATATCAAAATTAAATTGTAGCTTGAAAGGTGAGGTGCCTCCAAAGTGGCCGCTTGATGAAGATGCGCCTGTTGTTATCGGTAGGTGTTGAAGGATGTGGGAAAAATTCTCCATCATTCGTCCCTCTATCGCGTGAGAGCTTGCTCAAGCAACAGATTGATAGGATCGTCTGCTCCATCGTTTTTATTTTCTTCCACCATTGATGGTTTATTGGGTGTGCAAGAGTGATTGTCTTCAAGAGATACAAGACCAAGACCCAAATTTCTATACTCGGACCTCGTCGGGGACATGCACTAAAAAAACGATCAAGAGCAGCCTGCTCTGATACCACTGATCCAGATTATTTTCAGCATGAAATGCGAGTGGAGATATAATAAAGGAATGCATAGAGATATCACATATATTCAATAATATAACATAAATGTATCAGATATGCAACCATAAAAACATATATACATTAATACATGATTTCTATTAATGAAAGAAATGTATAGAGACTGTAAAAATACAGAGTGAAAGACTCGCTAGAATGGTAGCATCTTATCTCTGAGAAGAGATGTGACAGCTACTTGCATTCACCAGAATATGGTTACAATGAGGGTTTGAAGGAATTTTTACAAAAATAGGAATGCCAAAAACCCTAGACATCCAAAAACCTAACCCTAGGAGATGAAGCGCCAAAAGTCATGTGGGCCTCGTATGGGTAAGTGAGTACATCAACTTCCCGGGGTTGTAACTTTTGCATACGATCTCCATTTTAGGCGTGTGATATCTCGTTGGAAAGGTATTGTCGAGGAGATTCATTTTTGGGGCTCAATAATTCCTTCAGATATCATTGAGAACCTTTATCTTGAAAAACCTTTATTTGGTCCCTCAAAATGGCCCCGGAAGTTAAAAAGTGCTAAAAATAGTAAATTGCCAAAATTGCCAGAAAATTGTTTTGAGCCAGTCAGAAAAGGTGGGTGGCCACCGATATCCACCTAGATCATTCTCATAATAGGATTGAGTCAATTTTGGGGATGGGGATGTGTCACCTAAGCAGTGAATCGCAGGATCAACTTCTACCTCATCCTCCTCTTCATAAGTAACCAAATTGTTTTGGAAAGGAGCTTGTACCCTCTGGTCATCTCTTTCTCTGTTTATGGGATCTCTGGGAAGGATTTGAGGAGAATTATTTGTTCTCTTGAAGTTACCTCTATTGTCAGTGTTTTGATAATTTCTATATGTATGTTTCCTTTTTTTATTTTAACTGCTCAATATCAATAGAAAGATATTTTACTAATTTGGTCAGCTCATCTACTTGAGAATGGACAACAGATGAATCATAAGTTGAAGCTTCAACTTTGTTTTTTATCCTGTCCCTATCAGATTTCCCCCTGAGCTTATTTGATGCCACTATATTGGATTCTACCTCCAAGTCAACATCTTGCATATGGACTAAGGAAGGTGATCTTCTTTCTCTCAATAGGAGGTAGAAATCAAGGTCAAAGGCACTGACATAAGTGATTTTTTTAGAGGTTTTAGTGGGTTTTATCTCATCAAGAATCTTGTTGTACATTTTGTTAAATATTTTAGAAAATCCAGAGACAGACTCTCCTTATTTCCATTAACCAAAATGTCTTAAGTCTAGTACATAGCCAGTTCACAGTCACTTCATCAAAATATTACAGTCTAAGGGATCCTTTCTCAACCATCTGAACCTACTAAAGCATTTCATACATATATTTATAAAAAAAGGGAGGCAAAAGATGGAGGAACGAGTTGGCCTCCTTCCTTGGAAAATCTTTAAGAATTTATTTCATCTAACAACTTGGCTAGCAACCTATTCTATAAAATAGGAAAATGTTGGTGACTAATCCAACCAAACTTCAAACTGATTTGATTCCATTTTTTTTCGAAGCTCCTTGTTTTCCATGTGTCTTTCAGGAGAATATGGTTGTCCTCACGATGCTAGTTGTTGTTTCTACAATCTTCTCCATCATTAGATATCGAAAAAGTTGTTAGCTTGGCCCTCCTGGATCCCTGTTGTCTGTTGGCAGCTTCTTTGGGTAGCAATCTGAGTAATGTACTTCAAAATTGGACAAGTATAAAAGGTAGCACCTAACCTTCCTATCCCTTGTACAAACTCTAGCCTCTACAAAATATTAGGTATCAAATTTAGGTAGAACCAATGTGCTGCGTCTATGTGAAAATTCCATCTCTGCCAGATATTGCGTAGCGAATTTCGGTAGCGCCACTGTGCATTTGTGTACAAATTTTAGGTATCATTGTAAAAAATGCAACACCTCCAACTTGATCATGTGCAAATAAAGTGAGAACTTTTCATAGTATTAAACCCATCATCTTTTAGTAACTTGTCAGCACTGTAGGTAGAATATCAGTGTAATACCAATATAGACTATTCTGTAGAGCCAAAGTACTACAGAATGTCTGCATTTTGTTGTTGAGGGAGTTAGCACTTCACAAAAACCTCAAAATATGAGAATCAAGTACTTAGAAGCCTGTATAGGTGGCAGAGGTGATATTCCAATAACAATTTACCCTCACAAAAAGGAACCATCCTAAAAAATGGGGCTCACATTTCACCAGCTATTTAGTTACCTTAACACTTAACCTCACACTCTTTCTTGTAGAAGGAGGGTTTTCATTTGGCGCAATAGACTTCTTCCTTTTAACAATGATAGGATTCTTCAATGGATTTGTGTTTTCATTAACTGTTAGTGGCGCTTTCTCAATAGAAGCTTCAACCAATACCTACAAGTTTCTTTGAGCTACTTCATCTTGAAAATGCTGCAACTCTGCCTTGAGCTTCCTTTTCTGAGACTGAAAGCCTTTGTTCTGCCTATAAAGGTTTTGGAGTTTCCTGTGGAGAGGTTGGGCCTTTCTTGCTGCAAACCTTCCTAGGTCAAGAGTTTGTTTGTAGCCATCCATGATTTCTTTCATCTGAGCCCTGTGAATCATATCTTCTGATTTAAGATGAGCTACCTCCTTCCTAGCATCCCTAAGTTGCCTGATCAATCTTTTGAATGTCTGACTGTCAGGTGGAGTAGTGACATGCACAGTCTCAACAAGATTTTTCTCGGTCTCCTTTTCCACCTACATGGGAATTTCCTTGTCTGCTTCATTAAGCTTCTTGATGTCTTTGTCTTTATTTTTCTTCTTTTGCACAGGGTTTCTTCTTTCCTTTCCATGGACATTTTAATGCCTTTACCCTTCTTCTTTTGTACAAGGATCTCTGATGGGGACTGTTCTTAAAATACCTCTTTAGGAACTGATGATCTTGTGAAAGGTCTTCTGCCCTTGGTATTGGATGTTGGAGGAGAAGAGGGGAAGTGTAGATTCTTCCCTTTCTTGGATGTAGTTTTGGTAGAAGAAGGAACCTCTTCTAACCCTGGTGGAGGAGGTGGTGAAAAATATATATGTGGGGAAGGACACGCTTCCTCCTCCATTTTTGTGACTTGCTCGATGACCTCTGAGACTTGAACAGGGGCTCTGCCCTTTCTCTTCCTACTGGTCCCTTCTTTAACAACACTGGTGAGTGATAAAGGAATTACAATCTGCGATTGAGGAGAAGATGCTATATCCAACTTAAAGTGAGAAGCAACAACAAAATGTTCCCATGAAATCTCTTTCTTACCCAATTCCTCATAGACTAGCATTCTGATCAATCCAAAGTGGAATATGCTAGTATCTACATCCTTAGACTTGGATTGAATCATTTCTGACATCTTACCTATGCTCCTTAACAAGTAGTAGGGAATCTTCATTTCAACTTTACCATTAAAATGCAGCAGAAGCCTTATATGGTACCGGTATAATGTGTTAAACCCCCCTTCACATGTAAAATAACTTTGGATGATCTTCAATATCCTGTCAAACTGTTCAATCAATCGATTCCTTGGCACACCTTTAGACAAATCACTTGTTTGTTGTTTAGGCTTAAGGATATCTTTTGCATAGGCTGAATTCAAAGCCATGGCTTTAAACCACTTTTCACCTGTAATAGGGATTCTTGTTGCAGCTGAAATAGATGCCTTAGTCACCTCAAATTATAAATCCCCTACCTTGGTTCTCCTGCCATCAAAATGTAATGAAAATTGTCTTGTCACCTCTGGATGGACTCTTTTCATATTCTGGCAGAAAGAGAGGCATCCCACTCTTTTAAAAAACTCTCTTTCCATGGGCTCAGTATCAAAAAGATGCATATCCATAGGTTCTATTCTAACCACCTTGACCCCTTTGTGTGTCTTCTTCATCTGAGGTGTCTCCATAGCTTAGAAGGAGAGTTTCTTCTGGCTTATGGGGTAGTAATAACCAGGAGGACTTAAAAATGAGCTTCAAATGTACAAAGTTGACCTTTGGAACATAATGGTGTTACTAAACCAAGGCTTGACTATGGAGATCCCACCCATAGATTTGTACAGGTATTGAAATTTTAGACAGTGAGAGGGTACTCTGTAATAGGCCCTTTGTAGATGGGAAAAAATTCTTAACTCGAAAATCAAAAGAAGCAGGGGAGACACAATGTGGTTAAAAAATGACTCTGGGTAGAGCGATGCGTATGCAGAGGATAAACTGTTTATAGGATTTCAACCTCAATAGATATGACAAGCATATGTAATCAGGATTTGATACAGGCAATGAAGTTCACAGGTTTGAAAAGAGAGGAGACAAGGGTATGATGTGAAGATGAGTCCCTTACAACTGTGCAAGATCGATAAACCAAACTCTAAGCACTAATTCTTTGTGAAAATTAATATGCAGAGGAGACAACATGGGATACCTATGGAGTAAACACTTGTTTGAAGCTTCATCAAAATATCAGGATTAAGTCACAAACATTTCGGCCCTTGAATCTACCTCATCATTAGATTTGTTTGCACCACTGTCGCCTAGTTAGAACTGTGATTTTGAGTAGCGCAACATTCTTGAATTTTCAAATCACAAACCGTTATCAAGGCTCGTAAATATGAGATCTTGAAGGTATCTTTAACCAACTCCTTGCACTGAAAAAAAGGAACATGACATCAGTCGTGGTAATCATAACTCGTGGTGGAAACATGATGAACGGGAAAGGTGCTACGGAACTGCCTGGTGAATGGGAAGCGCTCCAATTTAAAAAAAAAATGATTTGACTGGTAAGCAAGGACAACAGGGTATGCCTACAAGGTCATGAATGAGAAGCATGGTGTGTCACATCAGTCTAGTCATGGGAGGGATCGATCCTAGTGATAGATCATGAAGGGGACCAAAATTTAAATCATGAACTAAAATTGTTCTAATTCCAAAAATCAATTTGAGGATCAAACATGAGTTATGACTCAAAACGTTATTTATCTAAGTTGTCCTAACAAACATAAACTTTAAAGGGTTGAAACTTAAAAAGTTAAAATCTAAGGCTTAAAAAAGGATAAAAACAAACTAAAAACCCAAGGCAATTTAGTGTGATAACACATTGAGCCATACCATGAGCATTCACTCACACAATCAACTATCCTCTGTACCTTCATGTCATTGTATCTGAACTCGTATGCATAGCCATACTTGTTTGTGTAATTAGTTAGCTGGGGAGTTGGATTGAGGAAGCGGGTTATCAGGCCCATGGGATATTGAAGAGGCAGGTTGTCAGGCCCATGAGCAATCTCTCTGGGTGAGAGAACTGTTGGGAATTGATTTTCGAAGGTGCTAAACTGCAACTACAGGGCTCTCAGACGTCTTGTCCAACCTGTTGTTGAAGCCCGAAAAGGAAGTGGGGCAGCCAAAGGACTGTTGAGTAGAGAAGGGGAACACTTCCTAGGGTGGGACATGCATGTGGGGAATGAGGGACTGTATGTTGTTAGTTTGAGTAAGCACCCATGAAAGAGTCTTTCCTATTGTCTATGAGCCATTAGCCTAGTTAGGAATCCCTTTACCTGGGTGGAGTTTAGTCTCAGCTCAGGGGTGACCCACTATTGAGAGTGATGAGCAGTGTGTTATAAGGTTGGGAGGTTCGTGGAAGGTATGCACGTAGTTGGTGATATTCTTACCAAGATAAGTGTCAATTGTGTGATAAATTTACATGTCATATTATTATTCACATGTTTATTTTTATGGGTTTATCCTATGTGTGCTTATAACTGTCTTTATATTTATGGGTATTTCCTATATATGTTGCACGTATATGTTTACTATTATTTTAGTATGAATATGTGCATTTACGAAATTCATTTGTCTGTTTACGTTTTATATATAAATTTCTGCAAGATTTCTATGTGTATATGTTTTAATTGCATACAGTTCAAAAATTTTATGTGGCATAGCTTGGTTGGATACTGGGCATGTTACAATATGTTTTGCAAAGATAACAAAATCATTTTATGGAGTTGCATGGCCCGACGTAGGTGGTCGGGGATGTTACAATATGGTATCATAACTTTATTTTTCAACACTGAGCCTGGATGGTCCGAGAAAGTTGAGTTGAAGTGAAATTTCACAGAGGATTGATTTCGAAGTGGCCAAATTTCAAGTTACAGAGCGTCCATGGTAAAATTTAGAAGCAACGACGTGGAATTGGGAAAAGCCCCAATTTTTTATGTTAAATTCATGGGAAAATTGAGAAATTTGGCCAAGTGGTGAGATATTCTTGATTTAATATCTGTTGTGGAAAAATTCAGACCTAGAATGGGTCGAATTTGAAGTTATAGTGAAGCCATGACAGATGGAGCGAATTTAGTAATTAAAATTCTCAATTCATGAATTGAGTTTGGGAAAAAAAAATGTTCCAGAAATGTCAACCCACAATGATTTGTTATACAGAGGTTGAATTGGTGTTATCGGGGTGAAATTGAGAAATTTTCATAGTTGCAGAATGTCTATGGTAAATTGGGGGAAAATTTAGAAAAAAAAACCCAATTTATGCAACGGAATTCACGAGGAATTGATGCGCATAAAAATGAATGTGTGCAAGTGGGCGCACCAAAAATGAATGATGCGCAGTAAAAAAACTTGTGATATGTAAAATTTGGGCACTGTGCAGAAAAATATTGGCATGCTGGTGCGTGCGCTAAATTTTGGCGTCGTGCGGAAAAATGTTGGTGTGCGGGTGTGCGCACTAAATTTTGGTACCGCACGGAAGAATGTTGGTGTGTGGGTTCATGCACTAAATTTTGGCACTGCGTGGAAAAATGTTGGTGTGCTGATGCGCGGACTAAATTTTGGCACTACGCAGAAAAATGTTGGTGTGCGGGTGCACACACTAAATTTTGGCGTCGCACGGAAAAATGTTGGTGTGCGGGTGCGCACTCTAAACTTAGCATTGTGGGGTGCAGATTAATTGACGCATGCGTAATATTGGTGTGTGATGTGCACACACATAATAATGGCATGCGTGGTATGCGCAATATTGGCAGAGATCAAGGAATTTTGGTTGGTGCGTACACAATGTGGGTATATGTTGTCGCACGACAGGTTAGTTAATGGTGCACGCGGAGTACTGGTGCACGGTGGGGGTGTACTAAAATTTGGAATGGTGCAACGCGTAGAGTGAAATTCACGTGGAATATCAGTGCATGGTACAAAATTTTTGCACAACAGGGAATAGTGCAAGAACCAAAACTGTGCGTGGTGGATATTGGCACTCGACACAAAAGTAGTGTGCATCAGTTATTGGCGCGACAAAGAAGTGATGCACAGTGGTTTTAGGTGCGCAGAGCATAATTTACCTTGTGGTGTTGCTGCACACGCTATATATGGGTGTACAAGTTGAATTTTGTGTTCTCAAGGTCGTTTGGTGGGTGAACTACAACAGAAAACCAGTGATTTTCTGCGATGTTTTATAACAATTGAATGTCATCTTTTTGCAACGCGTTTTTTAGGCCCTTAAGAGTGTTTTTAGGTACTCAAAAACCATGAGAACAGATTATACCAAGGTACACATTGTCTCTGCAGATCAAATAAAAGAGCTCAGAGAGATATTTCTAATGGTGTAAACCGTTCGTCAAACAAAGCTTTTATGAGAAAGTTATAGCACAAATAGTAGAGGGTAAATTTTAAGACCCAACTAACTTCAAAGAGCCATAACGTTCTGCTCCGGAATCATATTGAGGCGCAGGAGAAGTCAATGGAGATATATTAAACCATATAATACATTCCAAGAGCTTAATTAAAGTTATGGGCATGTTAAAAATGTTTAATAGGGAAAAGAAGGTACATGTAGCATTCTAGACCAAAAACATGAATTGGCCTAGAACTTCAGCAGGTTGTAACTAGCATCCTAGAAGACAGAAAAAGGTGAAACTTGGACAGAGTATCCATAATATGTATATGAAGAAACCCAATTGAGATCCTATGAAAAATCCATTGGAGTAGGTTCAAAATTCATAATTACAGATAAGATTTGTGCCAAGTTGAAGTGTGAACAAAACAATTAATGGGAAATTTTCAAAAAACCATAACTTTTTGCTCAAGACTCATAATTAAGAATGGGAGAAGGCATTGGAAATGTATCAGACATTACAATATAAATATTCACCCATAAAATTGATCTAGGCATTCAATTTTCTAGGAAATAAGAAGAAATAATTCTGATATATTAGTGAACCATAATGGTTCATATTTTTCATGAAATTGTTGAGTTAGTTAGCCTAACAAAGTTTTGTTGGCTGCACATTTTGGAGAGTCAACAACAACTATATCATATCAGGATCAACACTGAGTACAGAGGAATGGAAGAGGCATAGGGGACTTACGGCCAGGAAATGAGATTAGAGGGATGGATGTCCATTTGGTCATTGAAGGAACAAACTCCAATGGACATGGAGAAGGAAGGGATGAACACATGAATATGGTAGAGACCATTAAAAATTTGTAGAAGGATGTACAAAGCCATAAATATGATAATGAAAGGATTATGAAAGCCAAGGAGCAGAAGGAAGACTTTAATATGAAGTTAATTCAAATCTTGAACATAATAGAAAAGAAATTGGATAAGGAGAGTGGCTCAAGAAAATCAGGAAGTCATAGGCCTCTTGATGAGAAAAGAATAGCCAGAAGTTTTATAAGACATCACCATCACTCCTCGAGGCATTCCAATAAGAGAGCACACAAAAAATCAAGTTCAACCTGTGTCAGGAAGAATAAGAAGTCTAGGGTGGATGAGCTACGAGGAGAAATGAACAAAATCAAACCTCCTACATTTGATGGTGATCACAAGAAGGATGAAGATGCAGATACATGGTTGCTTGGAATGCAAAAGTATTTTCAATTGCATAATTATTCTTCTCATGCAGAAGGCAGAATTGTCATCTATCAACTCAAGGGAAAGGCATCCATGTGGTGGGATCATCTTGTGTAGGTGAAACACATTAAAGAGAAAAGTGTTACTTGGAGGGAATTCAAGAAGTATTTTGAGAAGAAATACTTGACTAAGAGATACTATGAAAATAAAATGAAATAGTTATTTGAACTCAAGCTTGGGAGTATGACCATAGATGAATATGAGAGAAGGTTTTTAGAATTGTTGAAGTATGTTTCTTTCATCAAGGATGATACAGTTAAGATTCAAAGGTATTTGATTGGATTTCCATCATTCTTCAGTGACAAAATGTAGTATGATGATCCCAAGACATTGGAGGAGACCATAAGGAGAGATAAATGTCTATATGATCATCAAACAACAAGGACATCTTTCCAAAAATCTTGGTAAGACAAAACGAAATTCAAGGTGGATCGGAGGAAAAAGGGAACTAAGCCACCATTCTTCAAAAATAATACTCAGGGACAACCAACTTTTAGAGAACCCATAATTATTGAGATAGGAGGTCAAAGGCCAAGGAAGCCACCTTTACAATGTTGGCATTGTAAAGTAGATCATATGTTCATAGATTTCCCTCACAGAGGTGAAAAAGTGAGGACTGTTCATAATGTACAACAAGATGAAATAATGGAGGACATGGGAAGAAATGTACCAAGGATCTATGCAGCCTTGGACAAAAAGAAAGAAGAGTATCAATCACATATGATTGAAGTGGAAGGTATGATCAACAACCAAACCATTGCTATTTTAATTGATTCAGGAGCTAGTCATAGTTATATAGATCCTAAGATGGTGGAAAGTTTGCAATTTCCAAGAAGCAAGCATGGAAAATCTTGGTTGGTGCAACTGGCTACCGGAGCCAAAAGAAAAGTTAATGAGATGGTTAAGTCATGTCTTATGGATATGAATGGACTGAACACCAAGGAATATTTGAACATATTGCCTTTAGGTTCCTATGATTGTCTAATTGGGATGGATTGGTTGGACCAGCATCATGTTATCCTAGACTGTCATAACAAGACATTTACTTTCTTGGATGAGGAAGGGAGCCTAAGGAGAGTGCAGGGAATTCCCAGGGCAGTAACCATCAGAGACATTTCAACATTGCAGTTGAAGAAGTGTTACAGAAAAGGGTGTCAAATATTTGCATCTAATATGGAAGAGACACCTAAAGATAAGGTGCCAAATTTGGAAGATTATTCAGTCCTAAAAGAGGTTGAAGATGTGTTCAAGGAGGTACCAGGACTACCCCCATAGACAAATATTGATTTCTCTATAAATTTAATGCCTGGAGCAGCTCCAATGTCAAAGACTCCTTACCGAATGAGTACACTAGAGTTGAAGGAGTTGCAAATGTAGCTTGAAGAACTTCTGAAGAAGGGGTATATACGTCCAAGTGTGTCACCTTGGGGTGCCCCGGTCTTGTTCCTGAAGAATAAATATGATACATTAAGATTGTGCATTGATTTTAGACAGTTGAATAAATTGACTATAAAGAACAAGTATCCTCTGCCAAGGATTGACGATCTCTTTGATCAATTGAAGGATGCAAAGATATTTTCAAAGATATATCTCAGGTCAGGATACCATCAGGTAAGGATTAAAGAGGAAGGTATCAACAAGACTACCTTTAGGACACATTATGGTCATTATGAGTTCACAGTGGTTCCATTTGGGTTGTCAAATGCACTAGTTGTTTTCATGTGCTTAATGAATGGAGTTTTCTGAGAATATTTAGACAAGTTTGTCATTGTATTTTTGGATGACATCCTTATATATTCCAAGTTAGAACAAGAGCTTGAGAATCATTTGAGGATGGTGTTGCAAGTATTAAGGGAGCATCAATTGTATGCCAAATTGATCAAGTGCTGATTTTATCAGAAGCAAATTCATTATTTGGGGCATATCATTTCAGAGGATGGGATAGCAGTGGATCATGAGAAGATAGAACCCATTAGAGAATGGTCAATGAAAAATAATGTGATAGAGGTCAGATCATTCATGGGTTTTGCAGGTTACTATAAGATATTTATTGAAGGATTCTCAAAGATTTCACACCCAATCACTTCCTTACAAAAGAAGGGTGTGAAGCTTCAATGGAAATTGGATTTTGAAAATAGTTTCCAACACTTGAAACAATTATTAACCAGTACTCCAATACTAAGGATTGTAGACCCAAATGAATAATTCATTGTATGCATAGATGCATGTAAAGAAGGACTTGGTGGAGTCCTTGGTCAAAATGGGTTTGTTATATGTTTTGAATCAAAGAAGTTGAAGGAGCATGAAAGACACTATGCCACTCATGATTTGGAGTTGGAATCCATAGTGCATGCCTTGAGTAAATGGAGACACTACCTCATGGGGAAAAGGTTTGAGCAAAGAACAGACCATAATGGTTTGAAATGTTTATTTGATTAGCCAATTCTAAATTTTAGGCAAAGCAGATGGTTAGAATTTCTAAGTGAATATGACTTTGATATAAAGCATATTAAGGAAAAAGAGAACAAAGTGGTTGATGCACTCAACAGAAGAGTGCATGAATTGCATGCTAAAACCATTAGCATGTACCAATCAGATTTGAAACCCAGAATTTTAGAGGCTGCAAAATTAGATTTGTAATACAAGGAATTAGTAGCAAAATTACGGCAAGGTAATTTACAATAGAAAATTGAAGAATACAAGCTAGATAATGATTAAATTCTCATATACAGGGGCATAATTTATGTACCGAATTCCCAGGAATTGAAAAATCTAATATTGAGAGAAATGCATAATGTACCTTATGTTGGGCATTCAGGTTATCATAAAACTATTGCAGTTGTCAAGGGCCAATATTATTGGCCAGGAATGAAGAAAAAAGTTGCAGATTGTATTGCCAAATGTTTGGAATGTAAAAAGGTAAAAGCTGAGCATAGACACCCATTCCTGAGTGGAAATGGGAAGTTGTAACAATGGATTTCATCATCAAACTGCCTAGAACAAACAAGAAACATGATTCTATCATGGTAGTGGTGGATAAGCTTACTAAAGATGCCCATTTTATTCCAGTTAAGATCACTCACAAGGAAACCAACATTGTTGATGTTTATATGAGACAAAATTCTCGATTGCATGGCATACCCAAGACAATTGTGTTTCACAGAGATCCAAAATTTACCTTGAAATTTTGGAAAGGATTATTTAATGGATTTGGAACAAATTTGAATTTTAGCACACCTTATCATCCAGAATCAGATGGACAAACAAAGAGGATGAATACAGTGATTGAGGATATGTTGAGGATGTATGTGATGGATAAACCATCAAAATGGGAAGACTAATACACTTGGTAGAGTTTGCTTATAACAATGGGTACCAAACATCTCTAAATATGAGTCCATTTGAGGCACTTTATGGCAGAAAGTGCAACACACCGGTAATCTAGGATAACCCAGCAGATAGAGCAATGGTTGGGTCAGATTTGCTCAGGGAAATGGAGGAGCAAATGTTGAAATTAAAACAAAATTTAAAGGTTGGCCAATACAGGAAGAAAAGATATGTTGATAAGGGAAGAACTCACTTGGAATTTAACGTTGGGGACCATGTATTATTGAAAGTGAAGGCCAACATAAGTTCCCTAAAGTTGGGAAATTGTTCAAAGTTGACATCTCGCTATTGTGGGCCATTTGAAATCCTAGAGAGGATTGGTCTAGTGGATTATATGATTGCATTGCCTGCATTTATGTCTGTTCATAATGTATTCCATGTATCATTGATTAAGAAATATATACCTGATCTTAATCATGTTATTGATTGGAATTTGATTTAGGTGGAGCAAGAAGGTGCTTTCCAAGTGCATCAAGTATGCATTCTAGATCGGAAAATCAAACAGCTCTGGAATCGAGCCATAGGGCTAGTAAAGGTCCAATGGACCTGGTACGGTCCTAAGGATACTACTTGGGATCCTGATGATGCAATGTGGGAAGAATACCCGCATATTTTTTGAGGAGTTTTGAAATTTTGTTGTATATGTGTACATAATTCACTGAGGACAATGCATAAATAAGGGGAGGGGATTGTAATATCCCTAGGCCGAACCCAATTGTAATGTAAATGAAAATGTACTTAATTTGGTGAGTTGTTTGATATAATTTGTGTATGCACCTTTCATGGCATAATGCGCGCATGTACTGCACAGTGAAATGATTAAGTGTTCACATTCCAGAATACCGCACACAACAACTTAAGTGCACGTGATATTGAGGCCAAGGAGACATTGTGTATATGTTGTTCTTTATAGTCTGGTGAGCCAGTTTTTTGATGATTTGGCCAGAGAGCCTAGATTTGAAAGGCCAATGAGCCTATTTTTGTATATATGTCTCATGATTAATATAAAATACATCGCTGTGTGCAGACTGACCACGATAAAAGAGTATGGGGGACTAAAATCCACTAGTTAGGGAAAGGGGGGAGATAAAAGTTAAGGAAAAGGGGCTAAGATAGGGAGCTTAAGACAAAAAGGAATATTATATTAATATTTCTTAAAGTATAAAGTATGGATAAATATTTTATCCTAAGTTTCAAAGTTGGGGACAAGTGGGCCAAATTAACTCCCAACATGACAAGTGTCAAATTGGGGACATGCATACATATTGTTGGGACTTATTTCATTTTCCAACATTCCTTCCATCATTCATTCATCCATTGAGCCATACCATCAACATTCACTCACACAGTCAACTATCCTTCATACCTTCATGTCATTATATCTGAACCGGTATCCATAGCCATACTTATTTGTGTCACTGGCTAGCTGGGGAGCTAGATTGAGGAAGCGAGTTGTTTGGCCTATGGGATATTGAAGAAGTGGGTTGTCAGGCCTATGAGAAATATCTCTAGTTGAGAGAATAGCTAGGAATTGATTTCCAAAGAAGATAAATTGCAGCTACAGGGCTCTGAGACTTCCTGTCCGACCTGTTGTTGAAGCCTGAAAAGGAAGTGGGGCAGCAGAAGGACAGTTGAGTAGAGAATGGGAACACTTCCTAGGGTGGGATAGGCATGTGGGGAATGAGGGATTGTAGGCTGTTAGTTTGAGTAAGAACCTGTGATAGAGTCTTTCTTGTTGTCTATGAGCCATTAGCCTGGTTAGGAATCCCTTTACCCGGGTGGATTTTAGTCCCATCTCGGGGGTGACCCACTGTTGAGAGTAATGAGCATTGTGGTCTAAGTATGGGAGGTTTGTGGAATGTCTGCACGCAGTTGGTGATATTCTTACCAAGATAAGTGTCAATTGTGTGATAAATTTAAATGTGTATTATTATTTACGTGTTTATTTTTATAGGTTTATCCTATGTGTGCTTATAATTGTCTTTATATTTATGAGTATTGCCTGTATATGCTTCATGTATATGTTTACAGTTATTTTAGTATGAATACGTGCATTTACGAAATTCAATTATCTTTTTATGTTTTATATATAAAGTTCTAGTAGAGTTTTGTGTGTATATGTTTTAATTGCATGCAGTTCAAAAACATTATGTGGCATAGCTCAGTTGGATACTGGGTATGTTATAGTGTGTTCCGTAGAGAGAACAAAATCATTCTCTGGAGTAGCATGTCCTGGCTTGGGTGGTCAGGGATGTTACAAATTGTTTTTTTTTCATATTCACTGACATGTTCTTTAGCATCCAACTCCTCATTTCAAATTTGTTTACATGCTTGAATATTGTGTTGAATTTGTTGAGCATCATTAAAAATTTGTTGTAAGGACTTAGATATTCTTTCCATCAGAAGGAAAGACAAATTTGGATGAAAGGTTGTTTCATAATGGAGCATGGTAATAACTTCAGTGGGTTGAATTTCGTTAGGGAGTTTATAATAAAGACTAGCAAACCTCCTATTGAAATTTGAGATGGTTTCATCTATCAATCTTCTCATGGCATAAAAATATGAAAGGAGTAGATCCCATGAATTTCTCTCACCACAAAATCTATAGAAAGATTCCCTCAACTCATCCCAGGAGATAATCGACTGAGGCTGCAAATGTCTGAACCATGCTTTGGAATCTCCTTGTAAGGACTGAGAAAAGGTCCTCATAGACACATCATCATGTTCAATCTCAAAAAGTTCTATAAAATGCTCAAAGACCTCAATATGTTTTTCAGTTGACTTTCCATCAATCTCTCCATCGAATCAAGGAAGGTACTTATAATTTTTCATAGGAAAGTCATAAAGGATGGAAGGAAATTTAAGAGGACTGTATCTTTCTTGAATCTTGGAGGGTGTAGGGTTAAGAACAGAAGGTACAAGCTTAGCTTTGCTTTCATTAATCTCACAAGAATGATCATGAACATCATATGGCTCAGAGGAAGGAGCTTGGTGAATATTGGTTATACAAGAAGGAGGTATACCTACAGTTTTCCATGGAGGATATACAAGGGTAGATCTATGTGCTTCATTTGAATGTAGTAAGTTAAGAAATATTGTTTTGAAAAACTCAAGAAACGATAAGAAGATATTGATAAAATAGAAAAAGTACTTATTGGACTAAACTTAATCTCGAGTACCTAATTTTTCCATACTACCCTTCCATATCTCTGTAAATAGGTCTCATTCTCTAGTGGAGTCTTTGAATCGCAATTGAAGTTTGATTGGAGTCGCCATGGAAAATTTAGCTCTAGATTCTTTTGCCATTGGAATCACCTTCAACTGATTTTATGTTATGTGGAGTCGTCGGAGCATAAATACAACCAATTTGTGCCTAAGTGTCTGCTGCTTTCAGACCTCATAACTCAACCATGTCATTCTTTCCCATGGAAAAATTTCAATTTTGTCCCTAGAAACGACACCAAAGTGTTAGCACTCAGCAATTTCTTTGGGTTGTATCAAAGAAAACCCTGAGGTAACTATTTCAACCAACTTTAGATTGTATTCTTACCTATACAACCAGAGAGGGATCTCTCATATATCTAATGACTGGTAATAACTCAAATATTTCATCAATAAATGCACAGAGGTCAGATTCTACAATAGGACAATTTTTTTTTCTTTTAAAGGGATGGTAGGAAAAGCAAGAGAGAAAGTACCATTGGGAAATGGATTCAATTTAAGAAAATGATAGAAAAAAATGAATCAGTGACTAAACTTGAGAGGATAATAGATAAATGAGCAGCAATCTTTAGTTAAAAATCGTTGTGTGTGGTGAGAGAGAAATACATGAAGCAACTCGGAGCACCGCTGGGGATGAATTCAGAGTTAACTTAGAAGAAACACAGTTTGTCTAAATGGCGTGAATCTAGAGCATTACACGGTGAATTCTAGATTCAAAATCACATTCTTATTTAGAAAGAAATTACAGATGTGAATATAAAGAGCACAGGAAAACACATACGCAAAGAAAGAATACAATACATTAGACTTCCACCATTATAATATTTTCATCAAAGCTTCAGGAATTTTGCATTAAGTTTCAATCGGATCAAAAAGCTACAATCAATAATCATTGTCTACATTGTTTTTCCAACCAACCTATTTTACATGAAAATGATCCCCATATATAGAAAAATAATTTCACCCTTGGCTGCTAGGGTCTAACTATTCTCTCCTAGAATCATTGATCTAATTTCTTTGAAAGAGAACAATAACTTCAACAGATTTACTAAAAATAGAAAACCCGACATTTCCAAATCATAATCGTAAATGAAATATTCTTTACAATCATTGATCATGATCACAATTCGACCATATGGTTGTGATAAGTTATCATGTTCATTTTTGGACACTCTGTCACCCCTGCACAACAAGTCTGCTATGCAACAATAACCTACAACAAAAAATGTAGTGGATTGCGCAACAAAATTGGAAAATAGGCGTTAACGATGACATCATATATCACTAATAAAAAACTATTTTTTGAAAGTAAGAGAGGTTTTTGTATTTAAGATCGTTATAAATAAAATCCTTTCTCCGTTTATTTAAATTCATCTCCATCTGGCCTAAATATGTGTCTCAAAAACATGTCTCGGATAAGAAATCATGAAAACTGAAAAATAGGGCTCAAATATTCCTTTGAATCTCCCAAAATATGAAATCTTTTTCAAATATAAGAGAGGTTTATATTAAATTGTTTTTCCTCAAAAAATACCTCTCGGGGATTTGCAAAATTCCTCTCGAGTTGGTCATAAAGATATCTTGAAGTTGACCACTAAACCAGTCATTTGTGCAATGCGACCTGTAGCCTGTGCCTAGGAAAATCCTCTAAGCGAAAGAATCCTATGTGCAACATCCCAGTGCACGATGAAATACACTGCGTGACAAAATACACTGTGCTAAGAAACCCATTGCGCGACGAAATCCACTACACAATGGCATCCTCTTCCGGACAACATCCTATGCGTGACAACATCCACTGCGCAAAGAAATCCACTTCGTGATGAAATCCACTACATGACGAAATCCACTATGTGATGAAATCCACTGCACGATGACATCCTCTGCGCGACAACATCCACTGCGCGATGAAATCCACTATGTGATGAAATACATTGTGCGACAAAATCCATTGCGCGACAGAATCCTTTGCGCGGTGAGGTGCTCTATGCAGCGTGTAGCAAATTTTGCAATGCACAGTTGAAAATGGAAATGGAAAAAATAAATGATAAGCTTCCTTTTGAAACTGACCCTCGGAGATGTTAGATGATGCCAGACATAAAAACAATATGGGTGTTAACAGGCATGACTTTGCAAATTGTTGACAAACCTCTAAAGGGAAGATCAACTTGATCTCCCATGTTGTCTTCATCTCCCATGGCCTTGAATTGCCACTTCCCTATAGACTCAGATTCTGCATTCTCCTCACAGAAATTTTGTTCAGCTATCTCCTCTGACAACTCAAATTCTGCCAGTTCTGTTGCTAGTGCACTCCCAACTACTTCTGAGGCTGGAATTCTCCTTCCTTTTGTATGACTTCATCCTGACAATACTTCTATGGTTCTATGTTGTTAAACCAATCCTCTAGCATCTCCAAGTGCTTCTCCCACGAAGTGAGCATCTTAATTGTATGCTCCTCTTCTTTTGTTGGGGAAGACTTAAATGTCTATTCCTTCTCCTCCACCTTTATGATAGTCACAATTGGTTGTCCTTCTGTTGCATCTGCAACACATGCTCTAGCCTCAACTAGGCTGCTTGGCAGGAATATATGAATTCCCTCAATGATATGAACTATTCACTGGGTTCATCTCTTCTCCCTTTCCCACTTGGAAATTTGGGATTTCACTCCTGCCCTCCTGGAAGTCTATGATATCTTTAGATGATCTCCTCTCATTTCCCACCTAGAAATATGAATATTCATCACTACCCTCCTAGAAGTTCATGATATTCTCCATTGATCTCATCTCATTGCCCACCTATCAATATGATAGTTGATTGTTTCCCTCTTGACAGTCTATGAGATATCTTCTTGATATCCTCTCCTAATCATTGAGGTCTTCTCCAACCTATGGTTCACAAAGGTAATCCACTTTCTCCTCTTTGTCACTCTCAGCCACCTCCTCAACACCTATTGTTTCCTTCTAGCCAACAACTTCTGGACATGCCACCTTGCACTTTGCTTCATGGGATTCTTGTTTCATATTCAATGCTAGCATGTCGATCTCTGCTCTTATTTCTTCAAGATCTTTGTCCATCTATATTTTTCTTTTCTACTGGTGGTCCTTGCCTTGACCATGCCTATGGCCTTTAGTATCCATATATTCTTCCTCTCCTTGCCCTCCTATCAAGTCTATTGGTTACCCTGCAACTTAGGTCACCTCCATGTTTTCCTATAGCCCACGTAGATCTCTATTGACTGTTGCACACTTGCAAGAAATCACACAGAGAATCAACACTATGTCTCCCTTCACATGTTGTCTACAGATGAATTTTAGCTTCTGACACCACTTGATGGTATCAGACTATCTCCTCTTGCCTATAGAAATCAAATCTGGGCTATGATACCACTTGATGGTATCAAACAAAACCTTTTCCTAGGATCTGATACCACTTGATGGTATCAGATAGAACCTTTTCCTAAGCTCTGGTACCACTTTATGCATCCCCCCTTATCTCTTAGGGGTTGGGAAACATCTCGGTCTAGTATCATTCAAGTACATGAGATGGATTAGCTCTTCGAGACTTTTCTATCCCCCAAATCAATTCTACATAGGCCCCTTATCTCCTTAGGTGCATGTCCTATGTAACCCACGACCCTTTTCCTAGTGCTCTTGGAAATTTTTAAAACCGACAGGCGCTAGATCCTACTACTAGCCCCTCTCTGCATACGATGCCAGGCTATGACCCAAGGCTAAACCCTGAAAGGTGCTTCGAGCTTCAGGCTTCGTTTGTTTTCACAACAACAAAATTCAAAAACTTTGAAATTCGAACTGTGACCTCACTTGGACGATTGATGGTTCTTTCTTATCCAATAGCCAACAATTGTGATCCACTTTGGACTTCGACGTTCGGGAGTTTCAAATGTTCCAATACATTTTTCTCCCAAAGTTATTCGCAACCGAAGTAACATATCGAGCACCACATGATCACCTCAATGAGCGACTAAGATTCTCCCTTCAATCCACTTCAGATGACCAATAGTCAACGCTCCTCCACCCTTGTTCTCCCGAAGTGTCAATTCTATGGCGTGGATCTTTGCGCTCCACGTGTCCCTCTGCTCATCAATGACTCTTGTTGATTTCTACCTTTGGGACTTACGACCTTCGAGATTTTACTCTCCTGTTTCTCCTAAAGCATATTATCACCGAAGTGATGGATCTGATGCCACGTCTTCCAATGATAAATGGTTGAAATTTTCCTACTATTATCTAACAACACGCATCCACCTCAGATCAACAGCCATGATCTCCTTCGCTAGTTAGGCCTTTGAGATTTTTGGTTACTCCACCTTGCCTTTCCTCCGACAGACTCTTCCTCTGAAGTTTGCGGATCTCCGCCACATATCCTCACTGCAACCAATGGCTAGGGTCACTTCGCTCTTCACGATTTCGACATAAAATGTTGTTTTCTCCATGGAGTTTCTCTAAATCTCTTCCTCCCAATTTTTTTTATCTGTTTCCACACATCCCCTGGTGATCAACGACCATGATCTATTTCAGACTTCGAGCTTCGAGGATTTTTTAAGCACCAAATTTCAATTCCTCTGAAGTGGATTTCCTTTTAATTTCACCATCTGTCACCATGTGTCCCTCCGAATGACGGATGATCTGGATCTACTTCGAGACTTTGGGACTTCATCTATCCTTCTCTCCTATGCTCTTTAAAATGAATTAATTCTCATGCACCTTACCTAGATCCGATGGGTGTCGATCCTTTGTTATCAGGTCCAATAGTTGGGATCTTTCTTTCTCCTTTGTGTGCCCCTTTGGGTGTCTAGACGTATAATTAAATGGTCCAGATATCCTCCTGCATCTCATCTGATGGTTGTTGTCTCTCCTCCTCCTGAGCTTCTGTAAAATTATGAATTGGAAGAATTTTCAATAGTCAAAGGCTGCAACCTTTTATCCTCCTACAAGCTCGGCTACTTGGGTCTCGACTTTTGTACTCCTGCTAATATTTCTAACTTGAACCAAGTTCATCTCCAGCGCACACCTTGCGCTCTCCCTTCTGATCTTTTTCCAATGTAACTTGACCTTGGCTCTGGCGCACACTTGCGCTCTGTGTACAAAATTTCACTTTCACTTCTGAGCTTGTGAACTTGCCCAAAACTCCAAAGGGGTCTCGACCCTTATACTTCCTCCAAAGGAATTTTTGCACCCTCCTGGAACTTAATGCTCTTCCCCCTGATCTTTTTTAACTTGACACAAATTATCTCCTACATGCACTCCTTGAACTTGTCTAAACCTTCAGATGACTTCAGACTTTCAACACTTTGTCTAAGTGTTTTCCTAGTGCACTCCTTGCACAGGTATTATCATGAATCCTGAACTCTCTTAGGTTCACTGATGCACTCCTTGGATCCACTCAATACAAACCTTGTAGAGCTTCCTCCCCCAAAGTGTTCAACAACTCTGGTTCCTTCAACTTCCGCCAACCCTTCAGAACATGTTGGTTTTCTGCACTCTTTGCACTCACTCAAATAACTCCTTGTTGATCATTTCCTTCAGAGTGTTCAGAAACTCTGAAGTATCTCTCTTTCCTGTCTACTAGAGTTTTCAATAACTCTATGGGTGTCTCCCTCTAACACTTCTCTCTTTGAACTTGAAACAAAGTTTCTTCTTGGGAACACTTGCACCTACTCAATTCCCTCCTGGAAGAGATTCACAGAGTATCCAACGACTCTTTCTCTTTGTGCCTCCTCTGCAAAATCTCTCCTCCAAGGTGTTCAGTAACCTTGAGGCTCCTCTTGAGTTGTGATTTCTCTGGTGTTCCCTCCTGGCACGTTCTTCTCCGAATTGAAAGAGTTCATATGCGCAATCCTTGCGTTGGCTACAGAGTTTCCAATACCTTGTTTTTCACTCCTTGCATAGCCTAAAGAACCTAAAACAACTCAACAACTCACATATAGATAATTCTAGGTTTATCCATGCAGATGAAACCTATCTTGTACATCTACATCATATGCACATAAACATACAGATAAAATTCATAAAACAAATAAACGCACAGAAACCTGATAGGAAGGAAAAGCTTCTCTCTTTTTATTAATATGAATGTATGTTTACAATGTGTACAAAATCTCAGACTGCAACAGAGTCTTTTCTCTCTCTCCTTCTCTTGGTTTAAAATTATTTACAATCATATTTTCAGCAGCCTCTACTGTGCATATGTTACAATGCTTTATAAAAGAGGGGATCATTGAGATTTCCCTCCAAGCTACACTAGTGGTGTCTAATCACCATTTACAATGCCTAGCTACTAAGGATTATTACATTGAATGACCATTAAAAATTCAAATCTGAGGTGATGCTCGTGATCTATACAACACATACCTCATTAATGCCTCTCTATCTGCTTCCTATACAAAGGAATCAACTTGGCTCTTATTATCCTTACAACATTTAATTGTATTTAAATTACATTTATAATTTAAAAATGGGAGGGATACACCTCTTCTTTTATTGAATGCGCTTTTATGTGCTAAATAGTTGGCATGTTGTTGAGGTGGAAAGGATGCTCTTGCATCACTTACAATCATCATTGGCAGGTTCTCTGGCCATCGATAGTTTGGAATACATCAATGTCTCTTGATCGATGGATTCTTCAAGTGTTCGACCTCAACACCCTTATTCACACTTGTAGAATGTACTCGGTGCCTTGATACTTACTTTCATTATGGGTAGGTTTTCTCACGTTTGTTAACAGTATGCCTTAATGATCAATAATAAAAAGAGATCTCATTGTGTTTGACCTCAACTCCTCTATTTACATGATGTAGACTTGCACCTTTGGTGGATAGTGTAGAATACCTCCAACTTACAGTAGCATCATTCCTAAGCTATTGTTGTCTTTCACCTATATGACATCAATGATCATGGGATATCAAATTGTATTCCATTGTATACAAATATCTTCAAATAGATTTTGAGACTGGATTCCACTGTGCCTTTTTCATGACTATGACATCCTATGGCATATGTCTTCCTTGTATTTCCTATTCATGGCCTTGAACAACTATTTGATATATTTCCACATGGATCTGCAGTGTAATTCATATTTCCATCCATGTGTACAAACTCATTATGGATTGAAATATCCTCATGAGTAACTATCACTTCTAGATGAGTCTCCATTACTCCACTTTTGGGAATTATAATGCATTTCGGCCATCGCAGATACTCCTCTGACCTCACACATTAGGGGGCATCTGTTACAACAAATTTTTCCTCACCCAATAAAAATTTATTGGATGGCCTTTCCATTTCCCTGTGCAGACTTGAAGTCCCATTTTGTACCTTCCAAAACCAAAAAGAACATTTTTCCACATATATGTTCCCTATCAATTAGATAGCAAGCGTATACGCAGGTTTCTCCACTACAACCCATGCACATCGGTTTTGGTTCTTAAAATTAAACATTATGTCGGGTTTCATGCCATGTCACAAGATCCATGATCCTTGACCTTCCATATAATTGAAACGCTCCAAATTGGACCTTCAGTTCCATTTGAAGGATATAAATTGAGCCATATCCAAGCCTTGAGGAGATTGAACAATTCAACTTTGAGAGAAAAGACACTCTGGATAAATTTCACTTCATATTTAGTCTACATCTCTTTGTATTTGAAAGTTTGAACTCCTTGTTCATCCCCCAAGCTCTTCCTTATTTTTGATGGATAACCTCATTGTCTCCTTTATATGAGCTTTCCTTTGGTGCAGGATTGAAGTGGTGGAGGCCCAGCTAGAGGGACTTAGTTTCTTGGTTCTGATATGTGTAGTTACATAAGTTTTTCACCTATATACTTATGTTGATTATTTTAATAGAAATACTCTTTTCTCGTCCAATTGATATCTTGCAAATATTTGAATTATTATTCCATGGGCATATTTGTCATGTATGTTAATGGAAAAGTTGCAGGTATAGATATTTGAGTTGTGTGCTCAATGATGGTCTTCATCGAATGTCCAGACGAGCTAGGATCTTAGACTTGTCTTCTTAGCATTTCATTTATATAGCATATTTGGGATTAGAGTTGATTTATACATGTCACTTCATCTGTTGTGGTTTACCCCATGCCATAGAGATATTTTCCTCGTAACACCTATAAAGTAGACAGGTGCAAGCAAGTAAAGGTTATGATATATCTCCATCACATTGAGTCGAACTTTAATGTTACCCTTTCAGTTTTCCTTATGTCCATTTCTACTACAATAATTTGTCATCTTGCCTTTGTATTCTCGATATTCTATGGGATTTAGGATGATATTTGGTTTTCCTTATTTTATATTCTAGGTATTTTTACTTTATGGTCCACGGGAGCCCTATCCCAATCCTCTTTGAAGGGAGAATGCATTTTATTTTCTTTAAAGACATTTACCTTTGTATTTAAAGACTCATTATTATTTTTGAGACTCTAAGAGAGATGTTTTGGATATTGCATTAGTGTATTCTCAAAGACTTTGATCATAAATTTGAGTTTCCAAATATTTTATCAAGCATAATATTTTTTGTACTTTATGGAATGATAATTTAAAGCTCTCTTCTAATTGTGGTCCATTTTATGTTCTCTCTCTATGGACATTGTTCAATTGTATGATGAATGTTGTGATGGATATATCAATCCTTATTATATATGTATCCTATCTATTTATGTTGTGAATATTGTGTATATGGGTTTCTTTTAAAACACCTCATCCCTAATCTTAGGTGTTATTTTTCCTTGAATGTGAATGTAAATATTAAGTCTGGTCCTTCTCAGATTGTGTTTTGTTTACTTTATTTTCATGGAATTATAAGAAAAAGAGGAGAACCACCTCTTTGAAAAAGTATAAGGATTCATATCCTCATGAAGTCGGTATTTGATTGCTAATAGTATTTTAGATCAACACTCTCTTACCATCATGAAGGTTTATTTCTATATAGTCTCTTATGGCATGCTATATTTGGACACGTTAATTATGATATACTTCATTAGTTGAAGAAGAATGGTGTTTCTAGTTTTCCTACCATTCCTAGGAAATTGAAGCAATGTGATGCTTGTATCCTTGGAAAACATAGAAAACAACCTTTCCATTATTCCACTTCCAAAGCATATAGAAAAATTGGACTGATACTTTTTTATTTGTGTGGCCCCATGCATGTGCCATCTGCTAATGGAAATAAATATATCATGCCTTTTATTGATTATTACACCATAATGTGTTAGGTGTACTTGTTGAAATAAAAATCACAGAATTTTGAAACTTTTAAAAAGTTCATGAATGGATCCAAAATGAAGCACAATCACATATTGGAACTCTTCGTATTGATATTAATGGAAGACAAATTTATAAATCTAATGAATTTGAATTTTTTCTTTACCAACATGGGATTCAACATAAAACCATGGTTCCATACAATCCTCAATAGAATGGTGTAGCTAAAAGAATGAATAGAACTCTCTTAAATATGGTTTGTTCCATGATGTTTTTCAAAAATCTAGAATTGATGTTTTGGGCTAATGCAATTCTATGTGCAATATATGTGAAGAAAAGGAATCCATCTCATGCTCTTGGTAACAATACTTCTTATGAAATGTGGTATGGCTTCATTCCTTTGTTGAGGCATATTAGGGTGTTTGGTTCCACCTAATATGCCTTAATTCCTAAGGAGAAAAGAAAAAATCTTGATGCAAGGAACCAAAAGTGCATATTCTTGGGGTATTCAAATACCACCATGGTATATCATCTTCACGATGAGGTAAAAAATAATTTCATTCTTTCCAGAGATGTGATTTTCCTTGAATCCTACAAGAATGAAAAAAATGTTGGGAGACAGGTTGATCATATAGATATATTCACCCATGTAAAGACATATCACAATTTTGAAGATGATATTCCACATATTGAAGGGGGGATCCCTATATTGGATCAATATTTGGAATCTTCTTTTGAAGCACCATCTCCCCCTCATGAAGAAGTTCTAGCCACTTCGTCAGAATAGCAATTTCATTTGGATTTTGTGATTGAGAGGATTGAAAGGTTGAACCTTAATGGAAATGAAACACCATCTCAAATAGTGGAGTAACCTGGACCATCTAAGAAAGGTCCACCAATGTTTATCATAAAGGCACTTTAATTTTTTCATCCTGATGAGGTTGGAAAAATAAAAACCAAAAAAATATACAATACAATATGGAGGTGATGCAGATAATTCATATTCAGTCGATGTAGATTATATGGATGTTTCATATGATTATAAATTGAATTTATCTACTAAATTTGAACCAACTTCATTTGAAGAATTTACTTCTCATAATCAATGGAAAGAAGCCATGCATATGGAGTATGATACTCACGTCAATAATGGGACATGGAAGTTGGTGGACTCTCCATTTGGAACAAAACCAATTAGATACAAGTAGGTATTCAAGACTAAGTACAAATCATATGGATGACTTGAAAAGCACACAAAGAGGCTCATGGAAAAAAGGATTTTCACAGAAAGAAGGCATTGATTATGCAGACACTTTTTCCCCCATATAAAAATGATGTACCATTTGTACTCTATTTTCCTTGGAAACAAATAATATATGGAAAGTTCATCAAATGGATTCGAATATTTTTTTCTTGAATGTAGACTTGAAAGATAATGTCTTAATGTTTCAGTCAGAAGGTTTGGTTGTGAAGGGACAATAACATAAAGTATGCAAACTCATTAAATTCTTAAATGGCCTTAAAAAAGTATCGTGAGTCTGGTATGAAAAGCTAATTAGCTTCTAAAATTGAAATTTAAGAAATTTAATCTTGATGATGCAACTTTGTTTTTCAAGAAAGTTGGAAAAAACATTTCATATCTTGTAGTGTATGTAGATGATTTGTTCATAACAAGGAACATTGAAGGCTATCTTGTATCCATAAAGAAAGAATTAAACAAAGGCTTTGATATGATGGATTTGGGACATCTTCAATATTACTTTGAAATTTAAGTGACTCAAAATCCAAAGTACATATTCATCTCTCAAAAGAAGTAGACTATATAATTGTTGAACAAGTTTGGCATGGCTTAGTGTAACCCTCTCTCTACTCGAATGGAACATAATTTGAATCTCACATCAAAACAAGGGAATGAATTTGAGAATGAAACCAAGTACAAATAGATTATGAGAAGTCTTATCTACCTTACCACCAACAGATCCAATATTTCATTTGTAGTTTGGATTCTTTCTAGGTTCATGTGAAAACATTGTGAAGGACATTAGTTGGCTACAAAAAGAGTTCTAAAATACTTGAAGAGAACTCAAGAGTTTAGTGATCCAAAAATACTTAGAAAACACTTATTTCTTTACAATATATACATACAACATCTAACTTGATTCAAAATAATTTCATGATAGTATTGAGGTGATTTTCATAAAAATGATGATGTGATTCTTATCCAAAAACTCATAAACTGAAGATTAATTTGTAGAATGATGAGATGACACAACAAAAAACAAAAGAACTCAAATTACATGTATGGATGGCATATTACTTTATCTTCAAAATCCCTTTATATAGTATGCTTGTTCTCCATCATCTCAAAATACCAAATTACATTACATCATGGGCTTACAAAAATCCAATTTAATGGAATCTCTTTAATTCCTCTATTTAAAACAAGAAAATAAGTTCACCATTAGAATGCTTGCGAAATTATGAGAAATTTGAGTGTAAAGTCGACCAAATTCCAAATTGACTCAATTTTACCCTCTTTACACACCAAATGATGCACTATGGTCCTCATTAATGGAAATATGGACTAAGACTTTTACAAATGATCTTTGATCATAAAATAGACCTCAAATCCATACTCCTTGTGATAAATCATGAAAATAGAGTATAAAGTTTCCTAGGTGCAGTTGATATACATCATGGCATGTTTATCGAGACACACCATACTTGGCCTCTTCTCTTGCAAATAAATCAAGACATCAGTATAGTCCTTTATCCTCGATATATGTGCCTTTCTTGGGATCCACACCCTCGATTTGTGTGTAGACATGGAAATGTGTGCCCAATATATAGGTCATGGGCCTTAACTCCTTGTTTGATTTCTTAGGCATCAACATTTAACAAGTGGTTTTGGAATCCCATAACAACGGGCCCCATTGGCATATTGGTTAAGGAGTTGGTGCAATACAAGGGAGGTCATGGGTTCGATCCCCACCAACCTCTGGTCGCTTCATTTTTTTTTATATGGTTGTAAACCATATGCCATAAATAGTATATGGTGTGGCTTGTGTTAACTCCTCGCACGGTTAAGGTCATGGCCACATATATTAATAAATACAACCAAGGGTTGAGGGATTAGGCCATCGTTTCTTTAATCCGCCAATTGAACCTTTCTTTAACAATAAAATGATATAGCATCGAGTATGGTTAAGAAATAACATGAGAGTCCATTGGTAATGAAGGCTTGGTTAAAGTTTGTGGAGGTCACAAGATCAACCCCCATAGACTCCATAAAATTTCAATATATACTAACGATAAATGGCCAATGGGAGGATTCCATGTGGCATCATCTCATTGGCTTCCTTGTGCCATGTTTCAACACCTGATTAGTCCACCTAGAGGTATGGTTTCCTAGTCATATGTCGACCTGTCATGCCATGTGGCTTCTTGGGGTGCAACCATGTCATCATAGTACGATTGTATGGTATGTGCCATGTTTCACCTTTGTAGTGGTGAAATGTGTAACCTTGATCCATTTGAATTTGAACTTTGACTTGGTTTACTTGATATTTGACTAGCCATAAAGTCTGCATATGAACTCTGTTTGAGGCGATGTTTGTGCCATTGGAAAGCTATCGTCGAGTTCTACACATTGATGGAATTTTCTAGAGCATTTGGGATACTTCAATTTTAATATTTTATGGATCCTATGGGACCTTTGTTAGCATTCCAGATCCTTCTGGACCTCTGTGAGAGTTCCATAGATCCTCTTGGTTCTCATCTTCCCACTAAATAACTTTTGGACCTCCAAAAGTATAGATATCCAACAAATTAGTGGAAATAACTCTAGATCACTATTCCATCTTACTGAAATGCCATTATCCAACAACTTAGTGATGAAGCTTCTTCACTCTTCCATCTTGTTGAATATTTTGGAACTCAATATTCATCTTGGATTTTAGATCTTGGGTATTAGATCAGTGTACTTTTGTCTACTACTCTAGAACATGTCTCTGACTCTAGCCTCTGGCATTGTCACTAACATAATATAGCTCATATTCCTTGACAACAAAAGTCTTTGGCCAATATGAAACCAAGTCGAATGTTGATATATGCCTTGCCCTTTTGGACTTGTTGTTCCTATACTGGTGATGCATCTGTAGGAGTCTTTGAATGAATTCCTTGTCCATTACTTATCTCCTTCCTTGAAAAACAACTTGATCTGTACTTTTACCATTTTTACTTGACTTGATTCTCCTCAAGTTATACACCCACACAAACATGACATAGTATTTTAAATATTCTTATAGCATGCATATTTATTCCTCTTATTTCTGAAGTGGATTATTTCTCCTTTACTAGTTCTAGAAAGTTTTGCATTAATTCGATGTTCTTTATGCTTCTGATATACATGTTCCAATTTTCTACATCCTTTTGTTCCTTCACCTTCAGTTCTTCAGAATCAAGAATATTGACTTAGACAATTCGATCCATATGTATCCCTTTAGCCTATGACAAGACAATAAAATTTCCTATTTTGTTGTTGAAAGGATTAGAAATATTGTATAAAATCCCTCTCACTCTAAAAACAAAGTGGCTATGTAGAAATCCTTTTTGCAAGATTTCTCTCACTGATAATGAAGTGACTATATAGAAATCCTTATAATGAGATTCCTCTCACTTCTAACAATATATAAGGTGGCTATCTAGAAATCCCCTTTAACGATATTCCTCTCACTCTTAACATCATATAAGATGGAAATATAGAAACTCTCTTACAAAATTCATCTCATTGTTATCTACATATAAGGTGGCAATATAGAAATTTTATAGAATTCTTCTCACTCTTATAATTTACAATGAGTGTCTTACAAGACTTATAATAGACTTTAGGAGATCTACATATGAATATAATATTACATATACATATTCACAATGAAATATTTAAATGGTTTACTTATGGACTCATTCTTCCCATTGTACTAGGAAGAATCTCACAAATTTTGGTCTTTGACAATGCCTTGGACATTGATGTTGAATCTGACATTGAATTTGATGCAAAATATAATATTGAATCCAAGGAACCATTAGACCAAACTATATTCCTTCTCAGTAACCTATATAACCTCTCCTTGCAAACACCAAGCATTATTTTTTTGTTTGAAGCATCTTCCCTTGAGAACACAAGTACTTGGCCATTATGGAATGTGACTGCATAGCCTTCATCTTCAAATGGAACAATTGAGAATAGGTTTACTTTCAAATATGAAATATTTAACATATTATTTATTCCAAAAACTCCTCCTAACTCAAGTTGGAATCTTACATATCCATACCATTGTATTGCTTATATGTTATTAGTTCCATATCCTACATAGCAATCTATGTCGGACTCTGAGAAAGTCAGAAATACTAATCTCATCCTAGTCATGTGGTGAGATGAGCCACTATCCACAAACCATGCCTCTATTTCTTCATATATCACTTTTCCAAGACCATCCATAAAGAAGTATTCTTTCTAAACCCTTTCAATAAGACCATTGACTTCATTTGGAGTTGTTTCTTGTATTCTTGAAATTTCCCTTACATATTTATTGTCATGATTCATACATAAGTGTGGGTTAAGTGTCCAACACTTCTCGATCTGATGTCCACTCTTACCACATTAAGAGAAAAGTGTCTTGTTCTCATCTTGGAACCACGATCCCTTTTTATCATTCCCCCTTTTCCTTTGCTTTTAGAAATGATCTTTACCTTTAGCCTTATTATTGGAGATCTTAGATTGCACGGAATGTCTTCTTCGACACTTCTCCACATCATGGCTACTAGTTCCACAAGAAGCACATGGATACTTACACCATTTACCAATCTTATCAATCGAAAATGTCTCCATTTCCCCTTTAGCATGCACATCTTTCTCTGGAGATGTCTTACACATGTTACCTTTCTATGGAATGGAAGGGTAGACTAATTTCTTATGAAGGAACTATTCATATCAATTTATCCTTACTTCATCTATCCTCTATCATTATCCATCTTGACAGGAAAAATAATAATATCAGGAGTCATATTTCTCAATCATTCCTTTTGAAAGTGGTAGTCCCTTTTGCAATGGAGACTTTACATTCTCATGTTGTGAATCTTCATGGATTGGTATTGATGGTTCCAATACTTGATTATTGATCTTAAAATTTATTTCTATGATCCAGGTGTATATCACTGGCTACCCACATGTTCCAAATGGCTTAAAACAATCTTCTGGAAATTTACTATTTTTAGCAGTTTTTTGGTTCCTAAACTTTTGGGGCCATTTTGAGGGCCTAAATGAAGTTTTTTTGGGATCAATAACCTCAATGATAAATAGAGGCTCTCATTGAGCCCCAAAAATGAATCTCCTCGACAATTCCTTTCTAACGAGCTATTGTGCACCCCAAACGGAGATCGTATGCTAAAGTTACACCCCCAGGAAGTTGATACACCAAACTACCCAAAACGGGGTCCACAAAACTGTTAGCTTTTCATATTTAGGGGTTAGGGTTTTGGATTTTATTTATGTTAAAAAGGACTTTAGAGCCTCATTTTAATCATATTTTTGCGAATGTGAGTATTCATCACATCTCTTCTCAGAGATAAGTTGCCACCATTCTAGTGAGTCTTCCACTTTGTATTTTTACAGTTTTGTACATTTCGCTCATTAATAGAAATTCTATATTATTGTATATATGTGTTTATGTTTCATCTATTATATATTTATGTTATATTATTGGATAAATGAGATGTATTTATACATTTCTTTATTATATCTCCTCTCTCATTTCGTGCCGAAAATAATCTGGATCAGTGGTATCAGAGAAGGCTTCTCTTGATCATTTTTTAGTGCATGTACCCAACGAGGTCTGAGTGTAGAAATTTGGGTCTTGAGCTTGTCTCTCTTGAGGAAAATCATTCTTTCACGCCCAAGAAACCCTCTATGGTGGAAGAAAAGAATAATTATGGAGAAAAATATTATATTAATTTGTTTCTTGAGAAAGCTCCCACACGACAGAGGGACTAAATGATGGAGAATTTTTCCCACATCCTTCAACATATTTTGATAACAATAGTCGCATCTTCATCAAGTGACACTTTGGAGGAACCTCTCCATTCAAGGTACAATTTAATTTTTATATTCTCGTATTTGAAGGACAGATAGATGTGGATGCCCTAGAAAAATGGTTAAATATTATGCTAGAAGGTTATTTCTCAGTTCAAAAACATTTCAACAGGGAAAAGATCACCTTCTCACTCCTTAAGGCTCTCCCCCATGTCAAACATTGGTGGGAAACTTACTCGGAGAAAATTTCCATAGAGAAATCTGGAATATATGGGGTTGATCCCACTTGGGATTTTTTTGTGGATGCAGTCAAGGAATAATATTACCTTATTGGTAACTATGATGACTAGTACATAAGATGGACCACGGCACATTAAGAGAGGGGAAAAATAGTGTTTGAGTTCACCAATACCTTCCATACCGTGTGCACCAATACCAATATAGGTATCAAATATTCTGAGAAACATTTGGTTCTGAAATATCGTGGGGTGCTACACAGGTACATCAAAACTGAAATGGATTTTCTAGACATCTCATCGATGGGAGTTGCCTATCAATGTGTTGTTAAAAATGAGAAAAAATCTAGGCACCAGAACAAATGGGAGTTCATGTCTGCAAATATTCAACAAGCAAAGTATGATAAAGACGACCCTAACAAACAACCTCTCAAAAACCAGTCTAATCCACAAGAAAATAAGGGTCAAAAAAAGATGAAGAAGGACACTGTAAAGTGGTGCAATTTTCAAAAAAGATCCCGGCACAACACCGATGAATGTCGCTAAAAATAGTCATTGGTGATCGATATCAAAGAAAAATATCCAAACCAAGATTCAGAATCTGATTCAGAAAACGTTGGCAAAAGACAGATCATTGATGCAGACCCCAATGCTACTATCACGACCGCAACAATTCAACCAAAAGAACCAACATATCCTGAAGAGGTGGAACACCTCTTCCATTAACAGATGTGGGTGAAGGGGACCCTATTGCATTTCATTGTTTATAGTGGAAGCCAAAAAAACCTCATCTCAGTAGAGGTCATCAAACAGTTGGGATTGTCGACAACACCACACCCGCAACCATACAACATCGAGTGGTTTTTACAAGGATGAGATATTTATGTCAGCTAGTAGTGTCGATTGTTATACAACATCCATCCCTTCAAGGATGAGGTATTATGTGATGTTTCCCTGCTGGATGTTTGTGATGTTCTTTTAGGATAGCCATATATGTGGAAGCGTCATGTTATTTATGAGTCTCGACCTCGTAGTGTCATTATTACTCTAGGGGGTCATCTCTATAAGATAATAGAGGCAGTTCCAAATATTTTCCTGTCTAAACAGTGTCGCGAGGTAGTATCTCATACTAAAAAATTCATCTTTTTCACAACTTGTTCAAAAGGCGAACAAAAGAACACTGCAACCACTGCAGCCCGAGTCTAAGCACCTTATGTCTAGTAGAAGCAGGTCGAAAATATTGAAGAAAAGTGAAAGGATTCCTTATGAACATAGTCATATCATGCAGCCAGATTTTTTAAAAAGTTCCAACCCTTCCAGCCTCAAGTTCATGACAGTCTTCAACAAGCTAAGAAGTGCAACTTCTCTAGCAAGGAAAACAGCTCATTAATATGCAGATTCAACAAATGCTTTTCCCTCTCCCCTGCACAATCAATGCAATGGAGACAATTTATTCCTAAGGAGGAAGGATTGATCCATGTGGATATCGGTGGCCACCCACATGTTCCAACTGAATTAAAACAATCTTCTGGCAATTTACTATTTTTAGCAGTTTTTCGATTCCTAAACTTCGAGGGCCATTTTGAGGGCCTAAATGAAGTTTTTCAGGATAGAGCACCTTAATTTCATCCAAAGGTTCTCATTGAGCCCCAAAAATGAATCTCCTTGATGATACCTTTCCAACAAGATATCGTGCACCCAAAACAGAGATCGTATGCCAAACTTATGCCCCGTAAAGTTGATACACCAAACTACCCAAAATAGGGTCCACAAAATTGTTGGTTTTTCATCTTCTGGGGTTAGGGTTTTGGATTTTATTTATGTTAAAAATTCATTTAGAGTCTCATTCTAATCATATTCTTTCGAAAGTGAGTAGCCGTCACATCTCTTCTCAGAAATATGTTGCCACCATTCTAGCGAGTCTTTCACTATGTATTTCTACAGTTTTGTACATTTCGCTCATTAATAGAGATTGTGTATTATTGTATCTTTGTGTTTATGGTTACATATCTAATATATTTTTGTTATATTATTTGATATATGAGATATATATGTACATTTATTTATTATATATTTGCTCTCATTTCTTGCCGAAAATAATATGGATCATTCTAACTCATGAAAATAACCCTTATGGAATTCATCATAACAAATTAGTCGATTCTGTAGCCTCTGCTTGTCTTCATCAAGAGCTTGCAACTACATCCTTCACTCAGAATTATCCTTTTGGGTTTTTCTATTCAGGTTATTCTACAGTCTCAACTTCCTAATAGTTTTACTCATCGTGTCCTCTTGATAAGAGCCTTCAAATTATTCACCAACTAAACTCTTGGATCTCATGTCACATCAATAGCTTGCAAATACACATCAAAACTAACTCTGATACCACTTGATCCAAAAATCCTTATACACCACTTATTTATTTACAATATATACATTCAACATATAACTTGATTCAAAATAATTTCCTGATTGTATTGAGGTGATTTGCAGAAAAATGATGATGTGATTCTTATCCAAAAACTCATAAATTGATGATTAATTTATAGAATGATGAAATGATACAACATAAAATAAAAGAGATCAATTTACATGTATGGTTGACATATTACTTCATCTTCAAAGTCCCTTTAGATAGCATCATTGTTCTCCATCATCTCAAAATACCAAATTACATTACAACATGGGCTTCCAAAAATCCACTTTAATGGACTCTCTTTAATTCCACTAATCAAAACAACAAAATGAATTCACCATTATAATCCTTGCAAAATTATGAGAAATTTGACTGTAAAGTCGACCAAATTCCAAACTAGCTCAATTTTACCCTCTTTACATGCCAAATGATGCACTATGGCACTCATTAATGGCAATATGGACTAAGACTTTTACAAATTATCTTTGATCATAAAATAGACCTCAAATATAAAATTTCCTAGGTGTAGTAAGTTTCCTAACGAAAGATCGTGAAAAATGAGTATAAAGTTTCCTAGGTGTAGTCAATATACCTCATGGTATGTTTATCAAGACACACCATACTTAACCTCTTCTCTTGCATGCAAATCAATATGTTCGTACAATCCCTTCTCCTCAATATATGTGTCTTCCTCGGGATCCATGCCCTTGGTCTATGTGAAAACATTAACATGCATTCTCAATATATAGGTCGCGGGCCTTAACTCATTGTTTGAGTTCATAGACATCAAAATTCAACAAGTGGTTGGGGAATCCAGGAACAAGAGGCCCCATTGGCATATTGGTTAAGGCGTTTTTGCAATACATGGGAGGCCAGGGGTTTGAGCCCCATCGACCTTCGGTAGCTTCATTATTTTGTTATATGGTTGTAAACCATATGTTATAAATAGTATATGGCGCAAACTGTGTTAACTCCCCACGCAGTTAATTTCACGGTCACATATATTATAACATATAACCAAGGGTCAAGGGATTAGGCCCTCGGCCCTTTAATATATTGATTGAACCTTTTTTTAAGAATAAAATGATATAGTTTCAAGTATGGTTGAGAAACAACTTTAGAGCGCATTGGTGACAGAGGCTTGTTTAAAGTTTGTGGAGGTAATGGGTTAAACCCCCATCGACTTCATAAAATTTCAATATATATTAACCATAACTAGACAATCGAAGGTTTCCACATGGCAGCCTCTCATTGGCTTCCTTGTGCCACATGTCAACACCTGAATAGTCCACCTTGATGTATGGCTTCCCAGTCATCTTTCGACCTATCATACCATGTTGCTTCTTGGGGCGTGACAACGTCATCACAGTATGATTGTACGATCTGTGCCACGTGTCACCCTTGTAATGGTGACACATGTCACCTTGACCCCTTTGACTTTGATCTTTGACATGGATGACTTGAACTTCGACTAGCCATAACTTATTTATACAAACTCCGTTTGAGGTGATTTTTATGTTGTTGGAAATCTATAATTGTGATATATGCTTTGATGGCGTTTTATAGAGTATTTGGGATACTTTAATTTTGAGATTTTTTGGATCCTCTAGGAAATCTGTGAGCATTCTAGATCCTTCTAGACCTCTGTGAGAATTCCTTAGATCCTCCTAGATTAGTTGGACTCAAGTATTGTCAGCTTTAGTCTATCTCAAGAGTCTTGGATCAAAAACTATATCCTAGAAATCACATAAATAATCATTTCTAGAAATTTCCACAACAGAGGAAGAATAGATTGCAGCTACAGAAGAAACAAATGAGATTGTGTGGAATGAGAATTTATACTTGAATATTTGCAAGAGAAACATGTTAGATACCTAATACTTAGGGATTGAGGTACTTTGTGAATATTATTGTCAATATTATTTAGGAGAAATATGAAGATTCATAGTTGAATAGGAATATTTATTCAGGATTCTTGAAATATGAAACCAAAGGTCAATTGACATTGTATTTATGAATGTCTCACATTAATTCAAATCATATATGGAGTTACTTATTCCATCTTCCCATCCTTGGATTGAGAAATATCAATCATTTGAAAATTATTTTAAGACTAGTCACAAACCCTAATTTCCATAGGATATATCTTATAAAGTATAATGAACTAGTACTTAAAAGTTTCACCAATAGTACCTTGTTATGTATCCTCGGTATCCTGAAAATTTCACCATCTGAAACTTCTTTGAAAAAGAGTTATAGAAATATGTTCAAGATGACCTTCTTGAAGGAGAAAAACCCTAGGATTGTATGCTTTTAAACCAATTGTTATGCACCAAAAAACCAAAATAGCATAAAAAGAGAGCCCCAAAATGAATCTCCTTGATTATACATTTCCAACAAGCTATCATGTGCCCCAAACAAAGATCATATGCCAAAGTTATGCCCTCGGAAAGTTGATACACCAAACTACCCAAAACGGGGTCCACAAAACTGTTGGTTTTTCATCATCCGGGGTTAGGGTTTTGGATTTTCTTTATGTTAAAAATTCCTTTAGAGCCTCATTGTAATCATATTCTTGCGAATGTGAGTAGTCATCACATCTCTTCTTAGAAATATGTTGCCACCATTCTAGCGAGTCTTTCACTCTGTATTTCTACAGTTTTGTACATTTCGCTCATTAATAGAAATTGTGTAGTATTGTATCTCTGTGTTTATGGCTGCATATATAATATATTTTTGTTATATTATTGGATATATGAGATATATATGTACATTTATTTATTATATCTCTGCTCTCATTTTTTGCCGAAAATAATATGGATCATTCTAACTCATGAAAATAACACTTATGGAATTCATCATAACTTATCTGTCGATCTTGTAGCCTTTGCTTCTCTTCATCAAGAGTTACAACTACATACTTAACTTAGAATTATCCTTCTGGGTTTTTCGATTCATGGTCTTCTACAGTCTCAACTTCATGAGAGCTTTACTCATCTTTTCCTCTTGATAAGTGTAACATACCTGCTACCTAAATCAAATTTTTTCGGTCCTCTGTCGGACTCGAACCCCTAAATAACCATGGAGGCCCAGCGTAAGCTGGCTCTTTCTCTCTCCTTCTCTGTTCCCATGTGATCGTGGGTTAGGATCACAGTTCAATTTGAATGCAACATCTTTTTCATTTCGCGCTTCGGTGCTACAGTAATGTCCAAACATTCGACTCTGCAACTGTCGAACCCCGACAAGGCTAGCGAGCGACCAATGGGGATGAATCCCTATGGGGTCAGCGAATGGACAATAGGAACAACCTCAATAGGGGTAGAAAACAGCCAATGAGAAATGCCCCGTTGCGCGGTTAGGTGGCATACAGGTGGCAAGAGGGAAACGCGACACGGTGGTCGTCATGACAGGGAGGGACCCCACTTCACACGCCACACTATTTTGGACCCCCCCCACCCCATTAAAGGAAGAATGACAAGGGGGGTCCGAAATCCACCTGGGAGCTGTTGATCACAATGAGTTAATCTCGACCATTTGAGAGTTGCGCGTCCAATTCCGGACCCCCCCCCCATTAAAGGTAGAATGGAAAGGGGGCTCCGGAATGCATCCTCAGTAGTAGATCTGGGCAAGTGGACTCTGGTCATCCAAATCTACTCTCTTCTTATCCTAAAGCATAACCACATCTGAGCTTAGTTTAACGTCTTATTTCCACATCCAACGGTCATTACAAACCCTGAGATCCTCCGATAGAATCTCTTCCGTTCATCGGGGTTTACCGTCAAGAGAAATCCGGACTCTCGATCACAGAGCTCCCAAATCTTCGATAAGCTCTCTTCCAGCCTTAGCCCCTCCTGGCTATGCCTTCTGGTCCATATGACATCTCTCATAAGACCGCAGCCTTACATCCTCCTATCAGAGTTTCAGACTTTCAAGTGCTAAAATGTACTTTCCCCCAGGATCCGCGATTCCTGAATCCCGACGTGCTCAAACTTCCACTAGTCCCCTTGGGCTAGTCTCTTGGGTCCATATGACCTCCCTCTATATGACCACATCCATGCCTCCTCATCGAGGTTTTGGACTTTCTCCTGTCCAAATGCACACGTCCTCAGGATTCACGATCCCTCGAATCCCGACGCGTCTTTCACGTTTTAGCCCTCCTGGCTAAGCCCTGGTCCATGCGACCACTTCTCGTATGACCGCAGCCATATAATTCTGTCTGGATTCCTCCTATCAGGGTTTTGACACTCGTGATGTCCCAACAAGTTGGTTCACCAATCCCCGATTCCCGACACGCTCCTCTGCTACCTTAGCCTCCCGGGCTAAGTCTTTAGTCCACGCGACCAATGTCCCTGTGACCACAACCTTACCTCTCGTCGGGGTTTCGGACTTCGGAGTTTCACCATGTATGGACTTCTCGTCCCCGTGATTCCCGATTCTCTGAATCTCGACTGGCTGACAGCTGGCTCCCACTTATCGGGGTTTTGCAATTCGCGATTCCAAAATGCATAAGCACTTTGTCACCAGGATCCCCGATATCCCGACGACCCAAACACCGATCAACACCTTCTTGTCGGGCCTTTCCCGATGGCACCGATTGTTGCCACGCATCCTCCTCAAGATGGCTGGTTCTTATCTCTCCGAAACTTCGAGACTTGTGATGTCCCGATTCCTTCGACCTCAGGAACTCTGATTTCCCGAATGTCGACATCCCAATGAAGGTCGGGACGTCTGCCCAATGTGAGAAGGGTTAAACCCCATGCACCTCCTATCTAATCTGACGGCCGATGGGTAAATGGGACAAGATATAATGAGATAGATCCATTCTTCCTGCGCACACCCCAGAGACTAAGCTTCGAGAATCTTAACCCGATCCAACGACTGTCGGGATTTCTGAATGAGATCCAACAGCTCAGATTGTTCCACCTGGGGCATTCTTCCACTACTTCGTGGACGTGGAAATATCAATGGTTTGAAGGTTCTCCTAGGCCTTGGGATCTATGATCCTGATTTCCTCATTGTTCATGAAGATAGAGGGAAAAAGGGGCAAGGTATGTAACACCCTTGCTACTTTCGTCAATCTAATGGTCGTGAATGGCCATTGGTCATCCGACGAGATCTCCTTCGATGATTTGTTACTTATTCCTACGCCACTATCTCGGAACCTTAAGAGGGTCATTCCTCCTCATATAGGGTTATCAAGACTTTCCCATTCAAGTCCTTTTTCCAGGTTCTTTGGAAAACCTTCCCAAGAAGGGAATCTCTGTGAAGAGTCCTATTTTGGGGTTTTCCTGGAAACAGACAAAGGTAAACAGCTTCCCGAGAACGGGCTAGAAGCCTAACTTAGTTCAACCTAAGCATAATTAGATTCATTTATCAATGTAAGTCATCCATGGTTTCCCCTATCATAAGCATATATCTATTCATTCTTATCAAATACTACACATACATTCTAACACTGAAATCATTCACAATTTCACAGTTCTATGAGCATATGTATGCATATATTAGTCTATGAATTTCACGATGCAATATATATAATAAACTTATCAGAAATGACACTGGAAGTATGGGAAACTACTGAGAGGGGTGCTCGTTTACACCCAACCGTAGGCTCAGCGACTCCCAACGGATTTACCACTAGCCACCCCCGAGATGAGACCACGATGCTCTGAGACTGCATCTCTCTGTCTGCCAGTGAACGGGAGTGAAGGTTGCAATCCTTCCTCTCTGCTATCACTCACTCTGTGTAAATGCCAGAGTTCCCCTCGCATCTGCCTTCTCCATCGCTTCTGCCATACGCCTTATCCTCTCGCGAGGTTGCATGTGGCACGATTACCCTCGTGTCGATCAGGCCAGATGGCTCTACGGATGGGAGGTTCACCATCTCATCCCTCATCAAGCCATCCACCTACCAACTTGCGAAGCATTAAATTTCAGGGCCAGTGAGCCGCTTTTGGTTCTCCGGGCCAGTGGAGTCCAAATACGGTATTTAATTCTCGATGTAAGTTAACTCCACCTTTTCAAGGGCCTTCCACCGCCATTGTGGTCTCTTTTTCTGCACATCCCCTCTCAGCAGTCCTACAATAAATTCAAAATATCATTCACATTCATTAACCTCTTCCTCAAGGTCCATTTACATCACATATTCACATTTATGAGTTTGCCATAGTCCTTGGCCAGTCCAGTTATATTTACAAGCTGGGGGAAACAGGGTGTTACA
>SNQJ01S0017141.1:55973-99125 GCA_010110895.2 Picea sitchensis | reverse complement strand
ATATTCATCTCTTAATTATAAACTAATCCAATTTAGTTAGAAACTATCATTAATGAGATAATATAGATTAACCTTTACTAGATAACACTTTTAACATAGTGTGATATGGAATATGCTTTTACTATTTTAACATTTTCTTTAGGAGGCTCATTTTAGACCCTAAATTTACTTTAATAATAGTGAAACATTGAGACAAAAAAATATAATTAATGATCAATTATTGTTCTAAATTTCATGAGGATGATATTTGGACCAATGTCATGAAGTGGAAAGGAAAATAAGGTGGAGCTTGATCTCCCTATGTTTTGATCTCCCTATGTTTTAACTACTCTTTGTTTTTTTTATGTTTCTATTGTACAGTGGCCCATTGTTACAATCCTTATTCATGTTTATAGTAAATTAGGCTATATGGCAGTGGTTATTTTGTTCTAATCCAAGCCATGGTTGTTTAAGTTTTTAACATTTTAATATGGAGATTGTGGTCCTAACCTATGTTTTTTTATTAAATCCATGTACATATTGTTGATTTTCTAAATCGGATTCAACCCTTGGTATGATATGATACCATGTCAAGATTTTAATTCAACCTAGCACCAAGAAGTTAATTCCAAGCAACATATATTTACTAAATCAAATCACAACTAGGTTACTCAACAAAACATGAAATGGAAGCATAAACAAGGAAACCAAATCAATCACATAAGAACACCAAGATTTGGGTAAACCCTAGAAAAACCTTGGAGGGAAAACTAGTCCAATGATGTTTTTATTAAGGTCAAATCATGGCTCTCGTAATAGGGATAATGGTCCACTGAGAGAATTATACACTGCAGACAAACATGGAATCTCTTGTGCTTATGTACGACCTTGTAATAGTACATTTCCCAATTCATTTGTGACTTTCCCTTTTTTTTCCTATGAATGTTTGCATATTTCCCTTCTCTGACCCATGGATAACCATGCATGTCTCCTCCGAGACCCACTTATTTGTACAGAAATCTCGTATGACTCTACAACCTATGGCTACTGATACTCTCTCTCCTCCTTGACCTGTATGACCTTTATATGGAATTCCTTCTCCACCTATCAAGATATTGAATTACAATCCTTTGTGATCCAACCCTCTCGTCAATACTAGGATGAACTCTCTTCACCCAACCAACTAGATCTCCTCACTCTAGTGTAAGAAAAATTCCTTCTTTTCTCCTACACTCCTTACTAGCAAAGGTCCTTCTTTGCTATACTCAACCTTGGTCTCTCACCAAGTCTCTCACAAGTGTATCTCACACAAGTCCTTACCTTGGCCTCTCACTAAGTGACTTCCTCTCAAATTCTCTCACAAGTGTATCTCACACAAGTCCCTACCTTGGTCTCTCACCAAAGTCTCTTGACCTTGAACTCTCGTCAAAAGTGACTTCTCCTATACCCTAGACTTGATTTTATAATCATGAGTTACAATCTATTTCTAATATCCAAAGTGATATACAATTGAGATTACTTATCACACCCAATTAAGATTTAGATTACATGTTGCATGCTAAGCATGTCCTTAAACAACTCAATTCACTAATAAATACAATTTTACTTTAATTAATTCCTTCTAACTAAAATAAACTCAAGACTAGAATATTTTCAACTACTTCCACATTAAAAGAACATGCCTATGTGGAATTACCTATCTGATGCTACCAAAACATCAACACTCTCTCTTAGCGAGGAATGTACTCCCACCTGGATTTTTCTCTATCTTTTCTACCATATCTGCTACCATTCCTGTTCTCCAATACACCTAATTGTATACTCCCTCTGACATAGAAGATATCCATTCCATGATGGTCTAACCTATCTTTGAAGACTCACTTCCTATGAACATGCTCCTACAAGTATCTTTCTCATGAGCATCCTACATGGCCACCTCGTACCATGAATTCTTCTTGACTAACTTGGAAGACTACTCCTTCCCACCTGAACCTGAAATCTGAATCTCTCTGAGTTTCTCAAACTTTAGTGCTACCTTCTCCATGTTCTCTGTCACCATCCTACTGGAAATATCTCTCATAGGATGACCCTTTAGCTTATACAGTTTTCTCTCTCTAACTCCAAAGAAAACTTCTTTTTCTGAGCTAGATCCTCATGGCATAATAATCTCCTTTCCATCACGAAACACTATGTCAAATCCCTTATTCTCAATAATTGATATTGAGATCACACTCCTCTTGAGTTCTAGAACCCATAGCACATCCTTCACTCTCAATGTGCCTCCTGAATCCATATGGAATGGAATTGTTCCAAATCACTCCACTGCATGCTTGGTCCCCATACCCAATACCACATGCATCTCTAAGTCAGACTCTATGAAGATCTCGAACACCTATCATGCTCTTGTCATATGACATGTAGCTCCACTATATATCAACCATGCATCACCTAATATGATGCCCACGAAAGTCTGGGAAACAAGTAAGAACTTTATTTGTTCAAACTTCTTGGAAAAATCATTCACTTGAGCCTTTGTCGATGCAGCTACCTCTGATTGTGTTTCATTTCCCCCCTTATTCATGTGTTTACATTACACTACATAATTTCCAAACTTGTGACATGCAAATCACTTGACTTTTATCATGTCCTTCCTCTTCTTTCCATCTTGTGCGGTCAACTCTCCATTGGCCATCTTCTTGAACTTTCCCTTCCTTGCATGGATGACAAGAGAAAATTTATCATCATAGATCCTCTTTAAACCATCCGTGGACTCTAACCAAGTCTCCTCATGAATACAATCAATCCATAGTCTATAAAAACCTGGCACTGTCTCTTGTGCAGAGATCCCCTACAAAAAAGGTTCCCAATATTTGGGGAGACCTCTCAATGCTACATTCACCAACTCAACATCATGTATTGTCTCACCAATAACTTCAAGTTGATCTCGGATCTATCTAATATTCATAATATAATTCACAATTGTTTCCTCACTGGACATCCTAACAAATTGAAGCTAGTTCTTCAAATGTAGCAACCTGCATGTATTCTTGTTTTGGTATAAAATCACCAAAGAATCATACATTTCCTTGGTAGATTTATTCTCAGAAATGTGCGAAATAAAGTGATCCTTTATCTATTCTAGAAACAACCTCTTCACCTTTGCTTCCTTCTTCTTGTGAAAAACCAATTCCTATAGATCCATAGGATCTGCAAGCACAACCTCAACATACTATTTGAGGTCATTCTCCTATAACAGAAGAATAATCCTTGCCTTCAAATCTTGTAAGTTTATTTCCCCTTCTAACCTATCATGAATCTTCAATGTGTTCACCATATTCAAGATCTGATCTGATAACCCTCTGCTAGAACTACCATGTACTATTGTGTATGGCCTATCTATGACTTTCCCTTTCTTATCTCGTGGATATCCACACCTTGTCCTTTTATGACCCACAGATGTTTGTGCCTGTCTACATTGTGACTCGTGAATCCCCCTACAAAAACACTTGTTCTTCCCAGTACTCTTGTTTCCATGAAAGTATGCCCTTTGATTTCCTTTGTTGGTTATATACCTGGTAATATATGTCCTCTTGGTTTCCTCCCTTCAAAGACGAGTCTCCCTCTTTCCTTCAAATCCTTGAATCTAATACCATGTTGATTTTCTAAATTAGATTCAACCCTTGGTATGCTCTAATTGTAAGTAAATACATGGAACTTCCATACTAATCCTAGCATAAGAGAAGAATATTTTAATGGAGAAATAAAATGACACAAGAAATCACACATTACACCAAGATTTTACCCTGGAAACCCTTAATCGAGAATACCAACATTCGTTTGAGAGTTATTCTCTAGTGTTGTCTTATTAATTAATAATAAAAGTTTACATGTCTAAAATTGGTCCACACCAAAGACACAATTGATATCATACCCTCTTGCAAAAGAAAGAACATCCCTGTAGCCAATTCAACTTACTTATGAATGACTAACAACCTATGATTTACACATGCAATAACATATTTTGCATTATCCTTTACGGCCTAAAAACATGCCTCTATATAATATTTACAATAGGAAAAACCCTAAATATTGGCACCCCAAAAATGGTTATAGATCCATGCATATCATTGGCTAAAAATCCTGGAAATCCCATGATTATGTTACAGTCAAATCCAAGTTGGGTTTACCAGTTGAATACCAGTCGACCTCCATTTGGTATCTAGTCAATCATATCATGCCTGCACTTCAACCTCTTGTCTATTTACTTGTCGTCGATATCTTTGACCTTGAATTTACCCTGTCGAATCCTTCGACCTTCAACTTTTTGTTTATCTACCTCGAATTCAACATGCTATCGATGTTGTTGATATACCTCGACTTCGACCGTCAGTCAATTCACCTCGACTCAAATTTCACTGCAAAGAATATAACAACCCAACATTCTCCCACTTGCTGTCTTCTTTGATGAAACAAGAGATTCCTAAACTTTCACTCATATACCTAGGGAAACAATGCCCATTGCCCCTCTGAACCAATAGAACTTCACAGCACTCACAAAATTGGTCAATGAGTCTGCTATGTTTTCCAATGTGTCTACTTTCTCTAGTAGAACCTTGTTACTTTCCACCATGTCTCTTACGAAATGGTATTGTACATCAATGAGATTAGTATTTGAATAATAATTCATGTTATTTTCCGGAAATATTATGCTTTGAATGTCATAACTTACCTTCATAGATCTCTGCTCAAACCCAATTCTCAAACACAATATTTGAAGTCATACCACTTCTTTGCTTCCATGAGTGGCTGCCATGTATCCATCTTCTATTTTCGACAAGGCTACAACCACCTATCTCTTACTCATCCAACTTATTGCTCCACCAAACATATTGAAGACATATCCACTGGTCGACCTATGTCGATCCATAAAACCAGCTCAGTCGGCGTCGACAAACCCATGTACATATAATTTACCACTGTCACCTTCAGGTTTTTCTTGGTAACATATACCATAGTCCTTCATGCTACATAAATACCTGAATAATCTCTTAAAAATTGTCTAATGCTCCTTTCCAGGTGCCAATGTGTACTTGGTCAACACTCCCACTGCATGGGCAATGTCTGGTCGAGTGCAGACCATCGAATACATCATACTACTAACCACACTTGCATAGGGAACATGTGACATGTCCATTATTTATTCCTGTGTCTTTGGACACTATTCAACAATAATCCTTTCTCCCACAGGAATTGGCACCTTCACCAGTTTGCAATCCTGCATGTTGAATCATTTCAGAACTATTTCAATATACTTTGTCTAGTTCAACTAGATGTTTCTAGTGGCTCGATATCTCTTAATATCCATTCCCAGAATGAATTTAACTGCACTGAGATCCTTCATGTCGAACTTGGAGGATATATTCTTCTTCACCTCCTTTATTGCATCCATGTTGTTTCCAATCAGCAACATGTCATCGACATACAAAGCTACATATATGAAATGCCCACCTTCTTCCTTGGAATATATGTAGTGATCAACTTTGCTTCTCACAAATCGCAAACTAAGGATGTATGTGTCAAAATTTTGGTATCACATCCTTGGCGATTTCTTTAGACCATAAAGGGATATTTTGAGTTTGCACACTAACTCTTTCTTTCCCTTTACTACAAATCCTTCGGGTTGTTTCAGGTAGATTTCTTCTTCCAGGTCCCCATGTAGGAATGTTGTCTTCACATCCATCTGTTCTATCTCTAGATCAAATATTGTAGCTAGAGAAATCAGTACTCTAATGGAAATTAGTTTTGCAGTAAGGGAAAAAATCTGACCGAAGTCGACTCCCTCGACTTAAGAATATCCTTTCACTACTAGTCAAGATTTGAACTTCTCGACTTTTCCTGCGACATTCATCTTCTTCTTGAACACCCACTTGGTACTGACAGGATTTCATCCACTGGGTAACTTGACTAAATCCCATGTCTCATTCTTGTACAAGGATTCAATATATTTTACCATGGCGTCCTTCTAGAGTTTACCCTCTATCGAGTCGACTACCTCATCGACCAACTTGGTCTCATCGTCGATGGTAGTTAACACAAGTGTGGAATGGAAGTCAGGCAGACTATGCCTTTTGACTGGTTTTCTTATCTCCTTATCAACGAAGTCAAATTTTCCACCTCTTCCTCAGATTCAGTTGACTCATCTGAATCATCTTCTTTGTTACTCAATTCAAACCACACTGTATTTGGATTATTCTCGGTCTGAACAAATTTCTCAGGCTCGGATTTACCTTTGACTTTTCTGAAGACCACATCTCGACTGTACAATGTTCTCCTTGATGTAGTATCCCATATCTTATATCATTTCATCCCTTCTTTGTAACCAATGAAAATACATTTAACTGCCTTCTTATCCAGCTTACTCCTATTTTCCTTGGGAACATGCACAAATTCATCACATCAAAAAAAATTGATATGTGCCACCGAAGGATTTTTACCCAACCATACCACATTTGCAGTTGTGTTGAATAGCACCTATGAAGAAGACATATTCACCAGATATATTGCAATCTCAAATGCCTCCACCCAGAATTCTTATGCGATCCCAATGCCACTGATCATGCTCCTTTCCTTATCCATCAACGTTCTATTCATTCTGTCGGAAAATCCATTTTTTTGTGGGGTATTGTTGATTTTTCAATAGGAAAGGCTTAAGCATGAAGTTCATTCCATTTTATAATTTTACTTAAACCATAAACAATTTATTGCAACAACCAAGATCACAAGAAGAAACACCATGCACAAGTACACAAGAAGTATCCTGGGAAACCCTTCTCAACAAGGGAAGAAAACCCAACCAATCCTTTGCTATATTCTTCAATAGAAATACCTCCACCACCATAAAAACCTAGCACACAAAAGGGTCCTTAGAAACCCTAGAATACTAGCGCCCAAGAGAGGTGTGCGCTTTTCCCAAGAAGAAGTACTTGATGAAATTTACAAACTCACACTTGTGATATGATTCCTCAATGGGGAATTTACCTTTACTTATATTAGACCGAACCTGTCAATAGAAGTGTCTATTGTCACAACATCTCTAACCTAAATAAATTATAATATAATTAATAATTACCATGTTAATTATATTTTACATTAAGGTGGGACCGACCTGTACCCTATACATAAAAATTAGGGTTGTAGGTAAGTCTATTTCTTGAACAATATAGCAAGGTATCTTATACACCCACTAGTGATCAACCACTGGGGGCACATCCACAGGTATGTCCTCATCTCCATATCATTGTGTCTCATACGAGAAGAACACTCACTAGTGCTCATTCACTAGGATCACGGTCACCCGTGCTCATCCACAGGAATGCCCAACTCAACAGATCTTGTTTCCCAATGCATTACATAAGAGAGTCATATGGAGTTCATCATCTCAACTCTCGTCTCAGAGGAGTCTAATACATCATTTCATATTTCTCTTAGAACAATTCACCTAGCTCATGGGAATTCACACGTTCACATGTGCTCAACCACAGGAACGTCTAACTAAATAGATCTTCTTTCTCACTGCATTACACAGGAGAATAATCTGGAGCTCATATCAACTCTTTGAAAGGAGGCAGCTAGCACAACGTTCCAATTATATCTCAGATAGGAACCACACACCCATCTTAGGGGATCTCTCTCAGGTCTATGTCTTGGAGGATGTCTCACGTAGCAGTAATCATCAACACTCCCTCTCAACTGGGGAGTCATTCTCCACCAGGCCAAGTCACTCACAGAAATACTTGAACTTCATCTTGGCAAGTGGTTTGGTGAATATATCTATGATATTCTCATGAGTAGGAATATATTGTACATGTATTGTCTTCCTTTGCACCATGTCTCTAATATAGTGATATTTTATCTTGATGTGTTTCGATCTGTCATGAAAAACAAGGTTCTCAGAGAGATTCACATAGCTATGGTTATCACAATGAATAGTAGTAGGATCCATCTCATGATCGAATAAATTAGTCATAATTTTGCGAAGCCACACTGCTTCACAGACTGCTACACTCAATGCAATGTAATTTTCCTCTACAGTACTCAATGCCACAGAGCTTTGTTTTCTTCTACATAAGGAAACCATGGAAGAACCCAAAGTGAAGCAACAACCAGAGGTGATTTTCCTGTCCACTGTGCTCCCTGCCCAATCTGCATCAGCATATCCCTACAGGCTCAAGTCTACACTGGAGGCATATCTTAGGCCATAACCAATTGTTCCTCGTAGGTATCTCAATAAATGTTTTGCTGCTATCCAGTGTTTCTGTCTCGGTTGGCTCATAAATTGGCTAAGCACATTCACTGCATAACATATATTTGGTCTGGTTTTAATGAGATACATCAGTGATCCAATCAAATTTATGTACAAGTGTGGATCAATCTCTCATGAATCAGTATCACTCATCTTCTTCAAATCCATCATCATTGGTGTGGGCATGGATTTGCATTCTATCATACCGATCTTTTTCAATATCTCCAAAGTATATTTTCCTTGACTCAGGAAAATCTCATCTGTCCTCTTACATACCTCTAGTCCCAAGAAGTAGTGCATCAAGCCTAAATCCTTCATTTCAAATTTAGCAGTCAAAGCTCATTTGCATTCAGAAATGAGTCTCTCTGAATCAGTAAGGAAAAGGCCATCCACATATAGGACCAATATCAAACACTCATTTCCATCAATGTGATAATATAGGTTTGGATCAACAACATTTTTTTTGAAACCCAAACTCATCATAAATCCATCCATTTTCTCGTACCAAGCATGTGGTTCTTTCTTTAGACCATATAGGGATTTATTCAACCTACACACATGATATCTTTTGTTGTGTATAATGAATCCTTTTATCTGCTCGATATAAACTTCTTCCTCAATTTCACCATTGATAAAGGTTTTGTTTACATCCACCTGATGTAGCTTTCAACCCATGGAAGTAGCTAATGCAATGATAGAACGGATGGAAGTGTATCGGGCTACTGGAGCAAAAGTCTCATCATAGTCAACTCCCTCTACTTGTGAGAACCCTCTATCTACAAATCTCACTTTGAATTTATCGATGCTTGCATCAATTGCATGCTTGATTTTATAAATCCATTTGGAAGTCACTATAGACATTCCCTCTGGTCTTGGAACAATATTCCATACATCATTTTTCAATATAGACTGATATTCTTCGGTCATGGAATATTTCCATACTTGTTAACCTGAAGCTTCTCCATGACAAGATGTCTCTAATTAAATGATGTGGGTAATGGATGAAAGGTATCTTGAGAATATCTTTGGTCTCTTTCTCTCTTTGGTTGTTCCTTGAGGGGCTTTATGTCCCTCTTCTTCCTGTAGAGTTTGTCAGGACCAAGAAGGCCTTTTTTGTCCAACTGTAATATCTTTGGGCATGTCAATTGCAACAACTGGATCGACTGGAACAACTAGATCAAATAGATTAATTGGATCAACTGGAATAATGTTTGTCTCCCTCTAAACTGTTGAAGGGGGAGAAGGCATTGTCTCACTATCAATTTCCATCTGAGATTCTCTGGATCTTTGGAAGGCTATCTCTTCTTCAAAAGTAACATCTATGATTATGTCAATGTATCTTTGACCAGGAATGTAGATTCGATAGCCTTTCAGGATTCATTGTATCCTACAAATGTTCCCTTTCTCGAAGTTTCTAGCTTGGATCTCTTCTCTTTGGGTACATGAAAATATACTAGACACCCAAATATTCTGAAGTGTCCAATATCAGGCTTCACTCCAGTGAAGGCTTCTTCTGGATTAATGTTCTTCAAGATTTGATGAGGAATTCTATTTTGAACGTACACTATTGTCATACATGCTTCTTCCCATAGAGTCATAGGTAGACTCTGATCATGTATCATTTCTTTGGTTGCCTCGATGAGAGTTATTTTTTTCCTCTCCGCAACCCGATTTTGTTGAGGGTTGTAAGGAATTGTGAACTCCCTCTTGATCCCCGCATCAATACATAAGTTGTTGAAATATTTGGAGGTGTATTATCCTCCATTATATGATCTTAGTACCTTGAGCTTTCTTCCAATCAAGTTCTCAACCTGAGATTTGAATTCTTGAAATTTTGCAAGGACTCCATCCTTGTTCTTCAGGAATTAAATCCAAGTTTTCCAAGAATGATAATCTATGAAGAGTACATAGTACAAGTACCCATTCCGATATGAAACATTCATTGGCCCACAAACATCTGAATGTATCAAGTCCAAGATTTCCTTGGATCTATTGTCACTTCTTGAGAAGGATCCTTTAACATTTTTCCCAAGAGAACAACCTTTGCAAACACCTTTATGATGAATTTATATCTCTGGAAGACCAGTTACCATTTTCCCCAAAGATTGGAGAGCTATATAATGAATGTGAACAAGTCTTCTATACCATAGCTCACTCAAGATGATAGTGTCATGTAGCAGGGCCTAGACTGGTCTAATGGTTAATCTGTACAAGTTGTTTTCTCAGACACCAATTACCTTGGAATAATTTATATGTGAGTCTTTTTTCCATGCAAGAACTCTTCCTTATGAGAAAGTAACCTTGTAGCCTTTGTCTTCCAAGGCAGAAATGGAGACAAGGTTCCTCTTCATTCCAAGTACATATAATACTTCTTTTAATTGAATTTGCATATATGAATCTAGTTGGAAGGTAGAAGTTCCAAACCCTTTCACATTATATTTGGCATCATCTCCAAGGACAACATGTATATGTGTCTCTTTCTCAACAAAATTTGTTATGTGATCTCTAGAACTGGTCATGTGTCTAGATGCACCAATGTCAATTAACCAAGTATTGTTATTGGTAGGGACCATACGTGAGAGTCTTGATATGTTGATGTCTTGATCTCCTTAAGGTATTTATTTCCAGGAACTAAGTTTTATTGAACCACCAAGCTTGTCTTCCATCATGATTCTGTTCATTATAATTTTGGATTCTTCATAAACCCTTGTCAACTAGGATAGAAATCCTAACGACTAGGATAGGATAGAACTTTTAGGTTTTGTTCGAATTATGACTCCTAAAAATAAGCCTTTTAAAGATGGGATAAGACTGATGAGATGAATTTCTCCTTCAAAGAGTTGCAGAAACCCTAATTCTGAATTTTCTGCAGAAATTAGAAAAACCCTAGAAACCCTGGGGCCAAAAAGTCAAAATGCTCAGAATTTCAATCCGAAGCTTTTTTTAGGTGTGTTGAACGATTTTGTACACTCCTATTCCATTTTTCCCCCAACATCCAAGTTCCAAGTGTTGAAAGCTCTCAGAAAGGTAAGTCGTACGAAATTTTTGGAAACCCTAGGAGGGTCGTACGGTTTTGCAGGAGAGAGAAGATGGTTGAAAATTGTTTGTGCAATTGGTTGTTCAAGACCTATGCTCTGAAACCATGTTGATTTTTCAATAGTCAAGTCTTAAGCATGAAATTCATTCCATTTTATCATTTTACATAAATCATAAACAATTTGTTGCAACAACCAAGATCACAAGAAGAAACACCATGCACAAGTACACAAGAAGTATCCTGGGAAACCCTTCTCAACAAGGGAAGAAAACCTAGCCAATCCTTTTCTAAATTATCCAATAGAAATAAATCCACCACCATAAAAACCTAGCACAAAAAAGGGTGCTTACAAACCCTAGAAGACTAGCACCTAAGAGAGGTGTGCACTTTTCCCAAGAAAAAGTACTTGCTAAAATTTCCAAACTCACACTTCTGATATGATTCCTCAATGGGGAATTTACCTTTACTTATATTAGACTGAACCTGTCAATAGAAGTGTCTATTATCACAACAGGGCCGACCTCAATAACTTATAATTTAATTAATAATTACCATATTAATTATCTTTTACATTAAGGTGGGGCCGACCTGTACCCTTTGCATAAAAATTAGGGTTGCAGGTAAATCTGACTCTTGAACAATATAGAAAGGGATATTATACACCCACTAGTTCTCAACCACTAGGGGCACATCCACAAGGATGTACACATCTTTATCTCACTACGTCTTATGGGAGAACCACACTCACTAGTGCTCAGCCACTAGGATCACGTTCACCTGTGCTCATCCACAGGAACGTCCAACTCAGTAGATATTCTTTCCCACTGCATTACACAGGAGATTCATCCGGAGTTCATCATCTCAACTCTCTTCTCATAGGAGGATGATACATTGTTTCATCTTTGTCTGAGAATGATGCACCCAACTCATGGGAATTCACACATTCACATGTACTCAGCCACATGCACATCTAACTCAATAGATCTTATTTCTCACTGTGTTACAAAGGAGAATCATCTAAATTTCATCTCAACTCTCTGTAAGGAGGAGGCAAACACAACATTCCAGTTCTGTCTCATATAGGATCCACACACCCATCTCAGGGGCTCTCTCTCAGGTCTGTGTCTTGGAGGATGTCTCACGTAGTTGTAATCATCAACATGTATATGGTATGGTATTTTGGCGTGCTATGCCAATCTTCTTACATAACTGATCAAATTCCTTTCCATAGAATTTACCACCATTTCCAGTCCTCAAGGATTTAATCCTCTTCTCTATCTGGTTTTCCACAAGAGATTTAAACTCCTTAAATCTCTTGAAAACCTCTACTTTCTTCCTCAGGAAATATATCCATGTATTCCTATAAAAATAATCTATGAGGGAGTCATAATACATGGATCAACCAAGTGAATTCACTGTAACCGAGCCAAACACATCACTATGCACAAGTTATAGAATGCAATTTTCCCTTGTCACTCAAGATGGGAACCTCACTCAAATTTGTTTCCCATATATATAATGTTAACAAAAGTTGACTTCTAAACCACATTCAGAAAAAAATTTGAACATACCTTTTCTTTGCATAGCTCAAATTCCTTTTTCTCCAACGTGTCCCATTCTCTCGTGCCATAGCCTGGTCGGGTCAACTTAATCATGTCTTATTGAGTCTATTTGAATCAACTTAGCCTGAGTCGAGTTGATTTTTATCGAAGTCGATTCAAGTTGAGTCACAGTCGAGTCAATTTCAGGAGCAATGATGTTGTTGCATCCATACAAGTCGACATTCCCTAACAACTTGTATAGGGTACCAATCTGAAATCCTCTCATTAATACCATCACACCTTTGATCATCTTGCACGAGTCCTTTTGAAATAAAGTATGAACACCTGCATCACTCATCTTCCTAATAGATATCCGGTTTCTTACCAAACCCGAAATGTGTATCACACCTGTAAGGGTTCTTTTCCTCCCATCCTACATTGTATGTGGGACTCTTCCCCATCCAACAATTGTAGTTGTCAATTCGTCCCCCAAGAACACATCACCCCCATCATATAATTCATATTCACATAACCATTCTTTATGTGGTGTCATATGATAGGATGATCCTAATTCAATCAACCAAACATCTTGATATGATTGTGTATTGATTGATGACAGATACACATTACCTCCCTTGTTTGAGGTCATCTTTCTCTCAGTCGACTTCTTCTCGTTGGATCCATCACTGAATTTTGTTTCCTTCAACTTACATTCCTTTTTGTAATTCCCAACTTTACTGCATTTCTAGCATCTTCATGTCCACTGACCTAGGGATTTAGATCTACCCTTCGAATTGAACTTTATACCGAAGAATCTTCCTTTATATTTGTTTATCGGTCAACCTCTCACTACCAGATAATCTTTGGTTGATCCTTCCATTTATTTCTTCTCATTTCTTCCGACAATAGAGAAGCAACCACGAAATCTAATACTAGTATGGTTGTATTACTCCCAATGGCCACAACTAAGTTATCCTAGGATTCTGGAAAAGAAAATAATAGGTTGATACACTTCTCCTCATCAATGATATTTATATCCACAAATGATAACTAGATTAACACAGTATTAAATGCATTTAAATGGTCAGTCACCAAAATTTCATCACTCATCCTCAAAAGATACAATTTATTTCTGAGAAGCAACTTATTTACCGGATATTTCAACAGGTATAAGCTTCCCAACTTGTCCCATAGTTTCTTGGCTGAATATTCACCCAAGACATTCAACATCACCGTATCTACAAGACAAATTTGAATCGTACTTCTTTCTCTTCTTTTGGATTTATCCCATTCTTCCATCGACATGCTTGTTGGCTGGGTACTTAGGAAGATTGTTGTCCATTATTCTCGATCTACAAGAATATATTCCATTTTAATCTTCCAAAGCTCAAAATTATGGCCATTGAATATTTCTATCTCTATTTTGGAACTGCTCATCATTCTTTACCATGATTTTTAAAACAATTTATGACTTACGACTCTTACTGTACCAAGGGTTTAGTTATCAGATTCAATATTTACAAATCAAGATCTAATATACTCGCCAAAGAATTACACCACTATGATAACTCACTTGTCAGGGTATACCTAAGCTATGATACCACATGTTAGGAAATGAAGGGAACTTCCAAACTAATCATAGAAGAAGAGAAGAAGAATTTAATCAAAAAAGCAAATGACACAAGCAATCACACAATACACCGAGATTTTACCCTGGAAACCCTTAATCAAGAAAATCAACATTCCTTTGAGCATTGTTCTCTCTTGTTGTCTTGTTCATTTATAATAAAAGGTTACATGTCTAACCTTAGTCGATGCCTAAGACAAAATCAACATCATACCCTCTTGGGTAGGAAAGAACAACCATGTATCCAATTCGACTTACATATGCATGACCACCAACCTACGATTTACACATGAGATAACATATTTTTCATTAGAATTTGAAGCCTTACAAAAAGCCTCTTTATAGGATCTACAATAGGAAAAACTCTAAATATTGGCACCCAAAAAATGGTTACAAATCCATGCATATCATTGGCTACAAATCTTGCAAATATTGGGATTATGTTACATTCGAATCCAAGTCAGGTTTACCAGTCGACCTCCATTTGGTATCTAGTCAGTCATCTCACACCTACACTTCGACCTCTTTTCAATTGAATTGTTGTCGATATCTTCGAATTCGAATTTAGCCAGTTGACTCCCTTGACCTTCGACTTTATTTCTATCTACCTTGACTTCGACTTACTGTCGATGTTGACAATCTACCTCGACTTTGACCGTCAGTCGATTCACCTTGATTGGACTTTCACTGCAAAGAATATAAAAACTCAAGACTGATACCATGTCGATATTTCCCTTGAACCTAGCACCAGGAAGTTAATTCCAAATAACATATATTTATTGAATCAAAGCACAACTAGGTTACTCAACAAAACATCCATCTGAAGCATAAACAAGGAAACCAAATCAAGTACATAAGAACACCAAGATTCGTGTAAACCCCTGGAAAAATGCCAGAGGGAAAAATAGTCCAATGATGTTTTTATTAAGGTCAAATCAAGGCTCTAGTAACATGGATAATGGCCCAGTTAGAGAATTATACATTGCATACAAACTTGGAAACTTGTGTGTTTTTGTACAACCTTGTACCAACACATTTACCAATGCATCCACGACTTTACCTTCTCTGGCATGTAGATGTCAGCGCCTTTCCCATCTTTGTCCTACAGATATTTACACTTATTTCCTCTAAGACCCACAGATGTGTACGAAAATCTCATATGGTAACCTACATATGAATTTTCTCTTTTCTTTGGTCTCTGTCCTTTGAAACCCACCTATGGCTTCTTCTTCTCTCTTTCATCCTTGACCTGTATGACCCCTAGATGGGAGTCCTTCTCCACCTATCAATACCTTGAATCACATTCCTTTTTTATCCAACTCTCTCATCAATACTTGGATGAAATCTCTTCACCCAACCAGTGAGATATCCCCACTCTAGTGTAATAAAAAGTCCTTATTTTCTCTTACACTCCTTACTTTAAAAAGTCCTTCTTTGTTGTCCTCAACATTGGTCTCTCACCAAGTCTCTCACAAGCGTATCTCACACAAGTCCCTAATTTGGTCTCTCACCAAGTGAATTCCTCTCAAATTCTTTCACAATTGTATCTCACACAAGTCCCTATCTTGGTCTCTCACCAAAGTCTCTTGATCCCGACCTCTCGTCAAAAGTGACTTCTCCTATACCCCAGACTTTCTTTTCTAATCATGAGTTACAATCTATTTCTAATTTCGAAAGTGATTTATGGTTGAGATTACTTCTCACAACCAATTAATATTTAGATTACATGTTGCATGCTAAGCATGTCCTTAAATAACTCAATTCACTAATAAATACAATTTTACTTTAATTAATTCCTTCTAACTAAAGTAAACTCAAGACTAGAATATTTTTTACTACTTCCACATGCAAAACACATGCCTATGTGGAAGTAACTTTCCAATGCTACTAAAACATCAAAACATATTGCTTACTAAAAGTTTGAAGAAAGATTTAATTAAATAAATAAGTAACTATTCAAATTTGTTTCCATTTATCCCGCAGGGGTGTAGACCGATTGGCAAGTGTTGTGTAAATGGAAGGAAATATGTAAAGGAGGTATCAAGTTCAATTCTCACCCCGATTTACTTGTGCTTCATGCTTGAGGGTTGTGTGGTGCACCTGGGGTTATAGTGGTAGCAGATGGGTATCGACCACGTGTCACGCGAGTACGAGAACTGTGAGTTGTCAATTTCCCCAGTATATATATAAAAAAAAATGTTTCCATTTATCCATTAAAGTTTTTTTAAGTAACTTGTTCTATATTAAATAAAAATGCAGTGACTTTACCTATACTTTCAATACACTAGAAAATCTTGATTCTTTCCAGTTCAAGGGAAGTAGTAGTCATAATAATTGCAAAAAATATAGTCCAAAAAATGGAAAGAAATTTTCCAAAAATATCTATATGTGAAGTAATAAATAAAAATCCCTCCTACATAAATGTAGGAAATAATAAAAAATATATATTGGTAAAATACTCATTGAATCCACTAGTTGTGCCAATTGTTTTAGATGGCCATTTTGGTCTAATCATATAGGACCTATATTTCATAACTTTCTTCCATAGAATGTGGGTCGTCTTGCATAATCGTTGAAAGGCCTATAATGTAGTCCCAAATGGTCACAAGGTCCTTATCAATTTCGTTCAAGTGGTGTAATTGATGATAGAGATCCCCATGAGCTTCTCTCTTCCCATCCCTAAAATCATCTATCTTATCTTCCAAGTTCAAATGTTATCTATCATTAGACTTGTAAATTACTTCTTCAAAGTTGGCCTCCATTATTACGAACGTAGTAAATATTATAAAACTAATACATAAAATAACATAAGAAACCAAGTGATTTGATTTTCATTGATGATATGTGAAACTACAAACTCTAGCTCTACAACCCTAGAGACCTATGTTTATGTAGACTACCTCAGTGCATTTCCTCCCTCATATGCCTCATAGTAGAATATTTACAAAGTGGTTGCATTCATCATGACTACAATGATCCACCTAGTACTAGTTCATATGGCTATGTCTAGTATCTCATAGTCGAATAATGAATATTTCAAAGATGTTGTAAATAGGAAAGATTCTTCCTTTTTGTCCCTTTTTCTCTGAAACATGCGGAGCAGGGAGCATCAATAACAAGCTTCCTAAAATTGACAAAGAGGGCTCCCATTTTGAGATGATGGCTACCAAACTCAAAATTGGATACCTATCCAAATCCAAGAACAATCCAAGATATGAGATAACTTCACCTGTTGTTGGTGATTATATCCAATTCATGAAAGACCATGTTGTTGTAGGTGAGTTTATGGAGTTATGTTCCTTTGAGAGGGAACCGATTGGATGGGTAAACTAAAGCTAGAAAACCAAAGGCCAAGTTGATCTAAAACTAGGCTCCAAAGGGTTTTTCATGGTCATATTCATATGTGTCAAATATCATGAGAAGATATTTGAACCAGGACCATACTTCTTTAACCCAACAGGGTTGGATCTTTGATACTGGATGGAATGATTTATCCCTGAAAAAGGAAGAATTTACATAAGCATGATTCTAGATTCAAATTTACTCCTTGCCTCAGGGGTTCTAGGAATCTAAGACACTGGAATGGATTGGCAACTCATTGGGTTCATTCATCAATATTTTGAAGGTCACCAAGTAGGGCAGGTATACCTACTATGCAAAAATATGTTTAAACATGAACGTTATTGCATCTTTACTAAAGTCCATCCACATTCTCTTTGATTATGAGGAATGGATACAAAACATGTACTATGAACATATACCATTCCAATGTAGGAAATTCCATGAACATGACCACCTCTTTTGTGATTTACCCCTAAACATCTCTAAGGAAACAAAAAAAAAGGTAGTACAGATCATTAAGGCTTCACCAAAACACCTAGAAAAAGGAAATTGGGGAATAAAAGAACAAACTAAGGCCCCACAACCTAAACACTCAATCACCAAAATAGCTTTGAAGTTGTGGTGAACAACGAGTTGGTCCCTCTCTAAGGAGGCATCACCAAAGGAGATCCTACTATGGATAAAAACAAAATATTGGATCATAAGGAATGCCCCAATAGGTAGAATATGGACCCTAGACAATCCATAATCAACCCTTCCCAATCATACATCCTATAACAAATCATGGAAGTAAAAGGGGATCTCTCCCAAGAATCAAAAGAGGATCACCCTTAGAAGGACCTTGACTCAGAGATGATAGAGATATACATGTTATCCATAATGGCATCACATGGCGAACATGGTGCCACCTTACAAAAACCCTAGATACTACATATGCAAAAGGAAATCATTAAGAGTAGATTAGAAGAAGGGAAATATCAAGCCATTCCCAATTAGTCAAAGGAACTAGGTATGAGGCCCTCATAAATAGAAGTGGGGAAACTATTAGCCAAGGAGAGAAAAACAAGGTGCAAATCTATTAAATAGAAAATTGAAGAATATGGAGCTATGTTAGTTAACTCTGGGAAGAAAATGGGACTGTTGGATAGATACTTCACCCCACAAGCCAAGTCACTAGGTTAAACCCCTAAGCGGAAAAGTTCAAGGTGCACGAATTCTCACAATACCCTTTAATTTTCAATGATAGTTCTCTCTTGGAATGTAATAGGTATCAATGCTCTTAGTAAAAAATTCATTCTTATAAAGAGAATTAGTCATGACAAACCCTTAATATTTCTCCTATAGGAAACAAAATTTGATAAGGAAACAATGGCTAAAGTAGATAAGAAAATTTGGAGAAACAATGAAGTCGAAGTAGTCCCATCCACGAGCCTCTTCGGGTGTCTATCTATGCTGTAGGATCCCAAATAGATTCATATGGATAATTTTGTGGGAAAACCCAATTTTCTATCAGTTGAATTCATAATCAAAGTCTTGTCAGTACAAGTATCATTAACCAATGTTTACGGGCCCAAAAAACCCTTTCTGAAATCTCCTTTCCTTGAATCCCTAAACATTTTATGGGATTAGTTTATACTCAATAACTAGATCATTGAAGGATATTTTAACATGTTCACATCATTCCAAGAGAATAAATATGGACTCAGGAGGCTATATTCAAAACAAAATTCCTTTAAATACTTCATAATAGATATAAAACTTATTGGTGTACCCACGGTTAGTGGATTCTATACATGTAACAACAAGCATGGGGGAATTCCCCAAATTACCACCAGGTTTGATCGCCTCCTTCTCTCCGAGAGCATGTTCCAAAAAAACATGTGTATTGAAGCATACATCCTACCCTATATGGGATCTAATCATTGGCCAATAAATCTCTCATGGAAATTCTCAACAACACCTAGTCCAACGCCCTTCCATTTTGATCACTTCTAGCTAGACCACCAAAATTTCATGCCTAACCTACACAAATGGTGGATAGGAAAAACTAAAAAATCTAGCTATTAGATGTATCATCTACAACAAAAACTCAAACAGGTAAAGAAACATATTAAAAAGTGGAATACGGAGGTGTTCGACCACATTCACCTCAAAAAAGATAGACCGAAAAAGGAAATGAAAACTCTACAGGAAACCATCATTATCAATGGAAGAAAAATGGAGAAGGAAAATGAGGAGAAACAAATCAAACAATAAATTAAAAATGGGGAGAAACAAGAGGAGGTCCTTTGGAAGAAAAACTTGTTGGGAACTAAAAATTCTTCCACAAATATATGCTCAATTAGTGCAATCACATTCGGATATCCAACCTCTTGACACCCACAAGACACAAATTGGAAAGATATGAAGATATAGTATAATATCTCAAGGTGAACTTTTTCCAGATCCTCGTGGAACCCCCAATGGATAGGAAAGAGGACATCGATGTTATATTAACCTCTATACCAAAGATAGTCTCTATGGAATAGAATGAAATCCTTCTAAGACCCATTTCAATGGAGGAACTGAAATCCATGGTTAAGTCTATGGCCTCTAGAAAATCACCTAGCTCGAATGGCTTTATTGTGGACTTTTTTCAATCTTGTTTGGATATCTTGGGGGAAGATGTTTGGAAAACAATGGAGGAATCTTGACGTTTAGGAAATATTATTTAAGATTTCAATATTTTTTTCATTTCCCTTATTCCCGAGGACCAAAAAACCTTAATTTATGATAAATTTAGGATTGTATCTTTATGCAACGCTATCTAAAAAATCATCTCGAAACTCATAGAAATTAGACTCAAGTCCATCCTCCACAAAATCGTTTCCCTGGAGCAAGGAGGTTTTGTGGAAATACATTAAATCCTTGATGGGATCATAGCCTCTCATGAAACTACACATTCCTTAAAAATCTCCAATACCCAAGTATGTTATTAAAACTAGACATGTCTAAGGTGTACGACAAGTTAAACTAGAGCTTCTTAGAACAACTCCTTCTAGCCTTCTGGTTTTTCCCTTCTTGTAATTCCTGGGTTATGAATATTTTCTCCTCAACTTTCTTCCCCCTCCTTGTCAATGGGTCTTCATCCAAAACCTTCAATCCCTCCTAAGTAATTTGGCAAGGTGACCCCCTTTCCTCTTCATCCTAGCGATAGAGGGACTCGAAAGATCCTTGAAATATGAAGTTTATTTAGGTAATTTGAAAGTGTAACATCCTCAACCACCAACATGCCAGGAAACGTCACTTCCTGAATGCCTCTCTTAGATATGATACCAATTCGTGACATCCCCATCCCTAAACCAATAGGCCAGGCCATGCCACCGAATAACCTTTATGCTCTGATACCATTTATATTTAGATACATAACTATATAAGTACACATTAAACAACTATAGCATTTTGTTCGTATCATTATTCATGCAGAAATAACATTAAAACATACAAACAACATATTCTAATATACACATCTTAATGCTGAAATAAAAATATGCCTACACGTATAACATATATGAAGTATCCAAGCATTACTCATAAATTATAACACATTTACAATTACCCAACATGCATTTAAAAAATATTTGGTACTTATCTTTTAATACATGACCACTAACTGGGTGCAGACCTCCCTTGAACCTCCCATCCTTAGACCACACTTCTTATCACTCTCAGCAGTGCGTCACCCCCGAGCTGGGACTAAACGCCACCAAAAAATGGATTCCTAGGCTTGGAAAGGACAACATGAAAGTCACACAAATCAACAAGAAGGATTATCTCCCAGGAGCCAGCTCACACTACAACCTATAACCTCTCATTCCCCACATGCCTGTCCCACTCTAGGAAGTGTGCCCCTTCTCTACTCAACAGTCTTTCAGCTGCCCTGCTTCCCTTCTAGGGCTTCAGCAATAGGCCAGAAAGGAATTCTCTGAGCACTGTAGCCATAGTTAGGCTCCCTCTGGGAATTCACTTCCCCAACAACCTCTCTCACCTGGAGAGAGTTTCTTACCAGCCTAAAAATGTGCTTCTTTAGTCCACGAGCCTGACAACCCACCTCTTCAAATCATAGGCCTAAGAACTTGGTTCTTCAATCCAACTCCTAAGCCAATTCTAGAAAAGGTGATGGCAACAACAAAGCTCAGTATAGAACATATTATGGCAGCAACAACAAACGGTTAAGACACAACATGAATTAGGAAGTTATAGGCTGCGTTGGGCTTCACAAGAGACACAGGAGATAACTCAAGTACAACTACAGGTTCCAAGATTACATGCTATATGCAGAGGCGACAATGGAGAAAAAGGTTCACTATGTGAATCAATGATGACTCAAGAAGGATGGTCGACTTGCAAGAATCGTGAGGGTCGTGAGGAAAACACCCAACTGGTGAAGACCCAAGGATGGAGAAGGAGCACTAGAATGGGAAATGAACCCCCAACTCGGTGGATTTCCCAACTATAACTGCATGCTCCCAAGTCGACACATGTCTTCCTTCAACTACATGAGTTCCACTTATCACTCGTTCCCTTTCCCAGGAACTTATGACAACATCGATCATGTCCACCTTAGCCTTTAGGAAATAATAATAAAATATTATTCCCTTAGAGGTAAGCCCTCTAGCTTAGCCCCTAGGCATAGAAACTTAGCCCCCTCCCTTACCCTACCTAGTGGAGCTTAGTCCCCCATAACTCTTTCTTCGTGGTTGGTCTACACGCAACAGTGTAATTTTATTAATGATATGTGCATTTACATATACAAAAAGTAGGCTCGTGGCCTTACGCATCTAGGCTCTTCGGCCTAATAAACATATAAGTCTTCAACTTATAAGCACTTGGCTCACCAGCCTATAAACATAATTACAATTCAATAGGGTCTCGTCCTTGGGGTGTTACAGAAAGGTATATGATTGCACCCAAATATGGACCCTATGACCCATCTCCTTTTTGTAGATGATACCCTTCTCTTCAGAATACCTAATGTCAAGGAAACATGCTCTTTCAAATTAATCCTTAACACCTTTAAGCTATCCTTGGGGGCCCTCGTCAACCATAGTAAATCCCTAATTTTATTCCTCAATACTCCTTTGGTTGCCCAACTTAACATCTCCCACATGTTGGGATTTCAAAGGAATTCCCTTCCAACCAAATATATGGGGGTCCCCCTCCTCGCTAACCCCCTCCATAGTGTCTCTTTGGAGGACCTCCTCACCAAGTAGGAAGATAAACCTAGCAGTTGGACTTTTTCTCTATAAATATCCCTATCTGAATCACACTCCTTAATTTGGTACTACAATCCATGCTCCTATACCTCTTTCCAGGGCTATAAACTCCTTCAAATATCTTAAATTCCATCAAAACTATTCAAAGGATGTTTCTTAGGGGAAAAACAAATAGGGACCACAAATGGGTATTAGTGTCTTGGGACATGGTTTGTCTTCCAAAAATAAATGGGGTTTTGGGCCTAAGGTATCCTCTACTCATGCATATGACCTTTGTGGCCAAAACTTGGTGGAGGTGGTTAAGAAACAAGGAGAGCTCTAGAGAAAAATATGGAAGGTCAAGTATGAAAATGATACCCCATATGAAGAGTTGAATAGACTAGATGCAATATGCCCAGGGTCACTAATATGGAACAATATTAGAGACAATACAAATACAATATAAAAACAATATTTCTAGGAAATAATATCCAGTGAACGAGCATTATTCTTTAGAGACACATAACAATAGGAACCACAACTCAAACTTAACTCCTTTCTTAGAAAATCCAAGGACATACTACAAAAAAATGATTGGTTATATGTCAAACAATACTAGCAGGGTGTCGAGAATGAATGCCCTATAGCGATCAAGAAATGGATCAGTGATAAATCCTAGCCGAATAACACATTTCAAGAGGTTACAAACCTTGTAAATGCATGTCTGGAGAAGAGGAAAATAATTTGTAGAGAGGGATAGGACATACTTCTATGGGGGACTCAAGGAAGTGGAAATTTCAATTTAAAATGTGCATATGAGAGTTTACCCAACCACACAACAGTGCCCTTGGATATCATTTGGAAAATGGTTTGGAGAAAAAAACTCTGACTGGATATCTCATCCTTTTTATGGTTTCTAACAAGGAGGAAAACCCTCACCTAGGATTTGCTTACAAGTAGGGGATTTGAGGGACCATCAATATGATATATGTGTCAACAATAGGAGGAAACAATGGAGAAACTTTTCAGCAACTGTATGGAATCCAACAAACTATGGGATAGAGGGACAACCATATTCATAATCTTAGATACAAACATAGGAAACATCTGACTCGTCATGGAAAATTGGCAATAGACTCCCCGTAACAACTTCATCTTCAATGAAGCTTGATAAATATTCCCTAGCCACCTCATGTGGTCAGTTTGAAAGGAAAGGAACAAATGAATCTTCAAGAAATAAAGAAAAGTAGGGGAAAACATATGGTGAAGCATACAAACATAAATCATAGAATACATATAAGTAAATCCCTAGTCAAAGGAAGCCTCAGTGGTGATGGGAAGTGAAGAAGATATATTCTCAACCTGGAACTTCAACTTGGAATCAATCTGCGACAATAATACCCCCCGGAAAGGAATTCTATAATGTCCCCAAGACCAAGCCCCATTGTAAATCATGTTTATGAAATGAATTGTAAATATGTTTTATAGGCTGGTGAGCCAAGTTTATATAAGTTGGTGGGCTTATGTGACTGTTAGGCCAGAGAGCCTAAGGGTTGAAGGCCAATAGCCTGATTTTGTACATGTATCAATGCAGAACATTAATAAAATATAAACATTGCCGCGTGCAGACCGACCACGATGAATGAGTGATGGGGGAATAAGCTTCCACAGAGTGGGAAATGGATTAGGGGCTAGAAGGTGGGAAGAGGGGCTAAGTGTTGAGCCTAGGGGACTAAGCCTAGGGGGATAAGCCTAGGGGGCTAAGCCTAGGGGCTTAAGTCCTTGGGAATAATATTTTAATATTATTCCAAAAGACCATGTGAATTATATGTTTTTATCCTAAGTTCTTTTGGAATGACATGTGACTTCCAAAGTGGTGGGAGAAACGCACACTGATGGAAGGCATGTAGTTTCATGGGTGACAAGTGTCAACCCAAGCCCATGAAAATAAAACGACTGAGATGAGTCATGGTGGGGGGATTCTTCTCCATTCTATGGGGATCCTCCTCCATTCTACCGGACCGTCTGAGTGTGAACCCGTCTGACCTCTATAGATATACTCTCGTGACTCTTCTTAATGGTACACACCATCCGACCTCTGCAAGAGACCTCGTGCAATTCTGAAACTGTGGGGGGGAAAGTCTGTGTTGATTTTCTGGAAAGATGATGCATCCTCTGTCTGAGCAGATCGAGCCTGTGCGTGGAGTCTTGTCCCAAATCCATAAATGTGAGACCATCTTGTCATTGTTGAGCCTATTGGAAAGCCCATGTATGTTTTCCCCGTTGGCTGTTGTGGCCATGCAGTTCTGGACTGCATGTGGCTTGTTGGCCAGTTTATGAAACACTCTCTCCAGGTGAGAAAGGTGGTTGAAGTTGGAAGAACAGGTTGTTTGGCCTGTGAGTGACTCTCTTTAGGTGAGAGAGTGTGCAAAGGAAGGAGAGAACTCCTAGAAGGAATCCTGTAGCTGCCACAGAGCTCAGAAACCCAAGGCAAGGGAAATTAGCAGCCCAAGAACTATCTAGGTGACAGAGAAGGTGTATACTCCTGGGGTGGAACATGCATGTGGGGAAGGAGAGTCTGTGAGAAGTGAGTATGAATGGTTCCTAGGAGGGAATTCCTTCCTTGTGACTGTGTGTTTTCCCTGTAACCTCAGCCTAGCCTAGGATTCCTTTCCTTGGGGTGGAGCTTAGTCCCAGCTCGGGGGTGACCTACTACTGAGCTTAATGAGCAGTGTCATCTAAGGTTGGGAGGTTCGTGGAAGGCCTGCACCTGGTTGGTGGAATTACCACTGTTTCAAAGATAAGTACCAAATGAGGTTTTAATTATGTTTCTGCATGTCTGTGTATTTATATTTATCATGTATTCTGCTGTGCATATGAATTAATGTTAATGCCATGTTTTAAAATTATGTTAGCAATAATTATTAGACTTACTCTGAGTTGTTTAACCTGTTTTAAATGCATGCTGTTATATAATTAAGTATGAGATTGTTATTCCACAAAGTAGTGCATGCCCGGCTGATAAAGGGAGCGTTACAGTATGGTATCAAAAGCGTAACAGCTTCGAGTAGAGAAAGAGGGTGTTACAAATTCAATCTCTAGAGAAACGGGAAAAACAAACCCGAAGCTTCATCAAGCTAAACTTTGATGGAGTTTCTAAAAGAAACCCTGGGCCTACTGGGATGGGGGCGTATTTAGAGATGAGGGTGATATGTTGTTTCATTATGCATATTATTTGGTAAAGAGAACAAATAATGCAACAAAGCTAGATGGTATAATTAAAGGAATTTTGTTAACCATACACCTAAAGTACGATAGATTCATAGTTGAAGGATATTCTGCCATTATCATCCAAACCCTTACCAGGCTCCTACATGGCTTGCATTCTGAAAGAATCTCAACCAACTAGAGACTAACCTCTTATTTGACTTGGACAACTAATTTTCTCATCCAACTTAGAATTGTTCACACCTCACATGTTCTTAGGAAAGTGAATGGGGTGGTTGATTGCTTATCTAATTGGGGGGTCTCAACATTGGGGCACAACCTCTACTCAATATGGATCTCTCCACACCAAGATGACCTTCATTCAAAATGCACCAAGATAAAAATGGTGGACATCAATCCCCCATATGGGGTGTTTATTCCTGTGTCATATTTCCAATGCACATGATTGAGATGGTGGGTTACAGGTGTCAAGTGCATCTATGGGACCTGTCTCTCTGGAGGAAGCAGATTACCATTTCATTAATGAAAATGAGTGAGAGTGAAATAAGGCACCGACAAAGTACCATAATAACTCAATGCAGAGCATGTAAGTTTAGACCATGACCAAGGATTATGAAGACAAGCTTGAATGCAATATTTTAGTTCAATCATAACTGTGTGGAAATTATCTTAAGTATTTTCTATTGTTATTTCATATGTAATTTAGGATTCATGGAATATTTATGGAACATCATGGTAGATAGTGCAGCTATGGAATTTAAACCAGAGGCCCTCAGTTTTCTACCTAGATCTATTAGTTTGGTATCCTTTCTTTTTTCGCTTGGGGAATTGTGTTTTTTTTGTTACTGGTTTTTCTCTGGCTCATTACCAATAGGAACTATGTTGGCCTTCTTCCTTTTATGACATAATGGGGGAATATACATATGGATAAATTTATATGTTATTATCCCAAGGGGGGGAATATATGGGCCTAAATTTACATGTAATGTGTAAACATATATGTAATGGGGTTAGCCTAGTAGAAAAAGGGCCTCATGTGCAAGTGTGAATAGCTATATATAAGAGATCATGTATTCATTATTATGACATGTGAATTGTGATGTATGGATGTATTGGGTTATTTGGAGGGGGTTCCCCTATTCTTTAAGGATTTATTGTGTAACTTTTCTATCTTAGAGTTGTGCTCCACGCTTGCATTCTATACATAGTGTGTACTTTTGTTATTTTATGATATTATGATCATTTGGATCATTACATTTTATCTTTAATATACATAGGTTGGAAGTTAAGGATTGGAGTTAGACCTCAATTAAGAATCAATGACAATACCGAACTTTAGTGGAGACGAAGATAAACATGAAACCATTCCCATGGCATGGTTGAGGATGGTAAAGGAAGATTGTATGAGGACTGGTATAAGTCCTTGTGGGGCATATTTTTCTTTTTCGGGTGGAGCTCATAAGTGGTGGAGAAGCCTTGATGAAGATACTAGACTCCACTCCACATGGGAAGAATTTGAAAAACTATTCTCGGATAAATGGATTAGGGATACAAAAATGAAGGAATTGTAGAGAATTCAAGATGAATTTAAAAAATCAAAGGAAGAAATTAAGAAGGGTGAGGAGCTATCTAAGATACGATCCCTTAATGAATCACGCATTAAGGAGGTTAAGAACTTAAAGAAAGAAAAGAGTAGTAAATCGAAGTGGGAAAATGATGAGTCAAGGGAAGATTTGAAAATCAAAGATGAAGAGATATTTAGACTATGAAACCATAATAAAAAAAACTATTGAATGAGGTCAAGAGATTGAAAGAAGAAAATAATCATTGTCAAAATCAAGAAGAATTGAGGATCTTGGATGAAGAATCTACCAAAAGACTTGAATAGGAAATATGCAAGAAGGTTAAGGAATCCCTAAATACTAATGAGGTAAAATTAGAAATGCAATCCAAAATTGAAGAAGGATGTCAAGATTTGATAGATAGGGTTACATTGCAGCTTCAAAAAGAGAAAGAAGACAAGACTCAAGAAGGTTACCAAAAGATACTTGAAGAAGTTGAATTCCATCTAGAGGATGTACATTCCAATTATGATGGTATTATCTCCAAGGCTAGAGTAATCAAAGACCAAGAAAAGATGATTGAGGATGTCATTATCTCTAAAACAAAAATACATGAAATGCATTTGCAGAGTGAAGGAAGACCGTCAAATGTGAAACCATATCGACACCCTCATTACTAGGAAACAATTCAAGGAAGACAAGAAGGATGATATCAACATTATGAAGGAAGAAGATGGAATACTTGTCAATATTCATGGAACAAGATATCACCAAACTACTCTTCAACAAGTTATTATCATAGACCAAAAACCACTACAAATTGGAGAAGCTACAACAAAAATGCATGGAATAAAAGGAAAGAAAATTATGCAACAACTAGACACCAAGGATTAAGACCGAAAATAATTTATTTTGGATGGATAGATCATCAAAAATGGAATGAAGAAAGAAGGAACATAAGAAAATAATATTACTTGGTTTCATCACATGTGAAGCCTTTAATTGCAAAGCTTTGAGGACAAAGATTTTGAAGGAGGGTTTTATGTTATGACCCGAGGGGTGCATATATATCGCTAAATGTATATGATGTGACCCCAAGGGGGGGGGAGCATATATGGGCCTAAATGTACATGTAATGTGTAAATATATATGTGATGGGGCCGGCCTAGTAGAAAAGAGGCATCATGTGCAAGTGTGAATAGCTATATATAAGAGATCATGTATTCATTATTATGACATGTGAATTGTGATGTATGAATGTATTGGGTTATTTGGAGGGGGTTCCCCTATTATTTAAGGAATCATTGTGCAAATTATCTATCTTGGAGTTGTGCTCTACGCTCACATTATGTACATAGTGTGTAATTATGTTATTTTATGATATTATGAGCATTTGGATCATTACACTTCCCATACATGGTTTTCTACTCAGTCTCCTGGGTTGGGTTATTTCTTCGAATGTACTAAGATTTGAGCTATCAGGTATATGTCATCATTATCGAGTGGTATCTCTATTTTCCTTTGAGGTTCAAGGGAAAGGAGGGTGTTGGATCTTTCCCTCTATGTCCCTATTTATTTTCTCTTTTTGGGTCAGTCGAGACCCTCAATACATTGCTCTTCTCTCTTCATTCCTTGTGGGTGTTCAAGATCATTTTTCCTCCCCTTTCCTATCTATCAGTAAATTTATTTTCTTAAATTGATTAAATTAAATTATGAATCTAGGAGCTCATAAAATTGTGATATGTCGACAAAGTATATGAAAGACTAGGAAGCTAAACTAATTCTACTAAATTCAAAAGGCAGAAAAATCAATAAGTCATTTCTAGGAGTCAATATTAAACATCGAGACTAGATTTAGTTACAGTATTTTACATTCGTCAAAACTATTCTTGCAACCCTATAGTTCTCTCAATGATTCAAGTCACTTCCATATATTATCAAGCATCAAACTCAAAGAAAATAAATCTTGCAGAATTAAATCCGGAAATATTAGATTTTAATCAAGGTCTTGTAACTTGTGTTTTGTTGGAATTCATATGATCATAACCTATTAATATTTTTGGTAGAAATACACACTCGACCGATCACACACAGTAAGATATTAATGACCATAATTTAAAATCATGAAAAGTAAAGGAATAATAAATCACTCAAATGCAAAGAAACCGAAGCTTAATCATTCATTCATGATGGACTTCGATTAGATTCGATTAGCTCATACTAAAACGTTTCACTAAACAAATCAAGTGTTCTTGTAGTCAAAATACGTAATTGATCTAATGGTCTTGTGTTCTAACCAACTTCATCTATGTTATCATATGAAATTGAAAATCAAACAAATAGAAATCACAAAAGTAGATATGAAAAATGGAAATCAAGTGAAATTAGAAATCACTTATGGAAGGAAATAATTAGAATAGAAATCAAATCAGAACACACATACAACACAAATATCTAAACTAAAATACATGAAAAGCAATGCACATCTTAGTTGGTGGGCCCTTCCCAACTTAGATGGTGTCACTAGGAAGATGAATGTTGTCTGGATCATGATATATGTTTGCAGTCTTTAGCCTTCTTTATCATATGATTGCTTCTTTCCTTCTTTACTTTATTTATGTATTTTTTTTTTGTTTCTTTCCTTATTTTTTCTCTTAAGAGGCGAGAGTCAACGGGACTCGAGGATCTATACTCTAACTATGTCAGAGATGAAGATGTTTCCTATCTCTAATGGTGTATTTCTAATACAATATAGGGAGCTTGAAATAATGAATTTTACTTACAAGATCCAACATATAGTTATATGATGCAATAATTTAAATGGAAGATGTCTTCTTTGTGCTCAAGCTTCTTCAAATTTTAACAACGCCCAAGGGAAAAGGATAATGGTGGCAAGTAGAATGGACAAAGGAATTAAATGAAAAGGAACAAGGAATGAGATATAAAGGAATGAGGAAAAGATATTTAAGATTTCATTGTACATGAATTCCTAGGTTAGATGACTACATAAGAATAAACATTGCTTACCTAATTACCTTTAATGAAATCTGAAATAGACAAGCACTAGAACTCCAGTTGCATGGTCTAAAAAGAGATCCGTTGAAGATTAGTTGAGGAAGTTTGGACTAGAATGTTGTTGTAGGAAGACTAAATAAAATTTGTGGATGGATAAAACAAATCTGCTAATGATGAACTCTAAAGGGAGAGGAATGAATCTTTAGTGAACTGTTGGAAGAATGTAAATGTTGTGAAAAAAATGGACTATGGTGTTGATGAACAAACAAGAGTGGCTATTTTTAACTCTGTAAGAAGGCAGTCAAATGCAAGGTTGAAACAAATCTTTGCACAAAATTTCTTTCTTTGAAATTGTTTCCCTTCACATTCTAACAGTCAATATACCATTTTTATTAACAAAAATATGAAAAAGCTACAAGTTGTTGTTAATACCATTAAACCATATAGTATTCATCAAAACCTAAATATGTGGTACAGTTCTTTCCATGCAAATGCATGTGTTGAAGTAGAGCATGGGAAGAAATAGTTGGATTACCAACCATTGATGCATGTCATTAACCAACACAACATCATTCACCATTAATGAAAATGACTGTCAAGGTACCTTAGTGCATTCCTACATGTATGAATAAAGGTGTTGAAGTTGAGTCACCTACAAAATCTGACAGTTAGGAGACATTAACGCATTCCGATTGTTGTAAGTGAGGAAACCTGTCATTGATCTATACAAGTTTCGAGGCACTATAAAACATCTCTAATATTGACCCCATATAAGGTATTGAAGTCAATGGGACAAGATTTCTTTTAAGGAGGGCCTTAGGGAATCCCACATCATCCAACGCGAGTACACAACCAAAATGATTTGAAAATTGGACCAACAATTGTATGCAAAATTTATTGAGAACTTTTCCAACTAGTAAATTGGTTTTCAATAAAATATCGTGTCTAACTGCACTAGAATCCTGGTTTTCACAGTTAGATTATTTTTCTCTTTACTATTTTATTCATTTATACTATCCTACTCTACTTAGAAAAGAAAATATTTCCTCAAGTGTAAGAACATTTCCAATGAATCCATGTGCATAACATGATTACAAATATACTCATATTCAAGTTTGAAAAATATGCTTTGACAAATACTAGAATATGAGGGACGATCGATATGGTGCTAAGAAATGTTGGAGAATGGAATGGTGTTTTAGCCTAATGAATATCTAGAACCAAAGTTCAATGTAGTCATTATTCCCTTATTTCTCTTGTTTATTAACATTGACTTGGATGTCCTCCTTGAGTGTGCATGATGAGCACTAAGGTGTATTGTGAGCTAGCACTTTCTGATGGATTGTTATGAAGTTGTGTTCGAAGATCTTGAACCAAATCACGACCCTTGCAAACAAAATCATGTAACCATTGTCATTTGGAGGTTTGCCACCATGTCATGGAATGATCCTCCCATGAATTGAGCTTCCAATTTCTAAATCTAATATGTGTTTCTACTGCAGTTGACATAGCCTTTTACCACAAGCTTTGTGCTTGGTTGATGGTTGTCGGATTTGTTTGAATAATAGAGAAGCATAACAACATCATTCTTGACAAAACTTAGGTGCTTGATTATGTCCATAAGAGGTAGAACTATCCCAAATGTTGAGGCGCTACCATATTTCTTGTAAGTGGAAATTGTTATCGGATTTCCTATAGATGACACATGCTACCAGATTTCCTGTAGGTGACAGCCACTACCAGACTTCCTTTAGAATGTTAGAAATATAGTTGGACCAACAAAAGTAATTAGGAAAATACAAAATCCATCCTAAGTAATCATTGAAACATGGAAAATTATTAAATTTAATAATCACTTGTCTCTCTAAGCTCTTATGACAAAAAGTGGATAATATGTGGTGATGTAAAAGATAAAAAAATGAGAATGGAAGGTAAATGGGGTGATAGTAAACTTAAATGGTCATTGTAAACATAGTGAAATTGAGGCTCAACACTGCTAGTCTTCTTAATCATTATGGCTAACAAGAGTGTTTTGTCTTGCATGTGGGGGGTGAGGAAGAGGGTTACAACTAAGTGGCTTCCACAACATCGAGCCACCAGAGGTGCTTAAATTACACATATCGAAAGACAAGCAAGGCCCACTAGGGAGCTCTATCATTTGAGCACTTCTCCAATTCAACAAAGGAACATGGATATAATGTTAGAGGAATCCAGGGTCCTAAGAGCCCACATGTCTAATCAATAAAACATATAAGAGTTTTAGGAGTGGATTGTAGACTTAGGCTTCTCCAGATCAAGGGAGGTTAAGGTGTTTAGAGGAATGGAATTTTATTGGATGGAGAAGACCTTAAGTGCAATCTCTTTGAAGGACACGAAGGCCAAGTAGGACAATTAAGAGGAAATTTTGGACTGCAGTTGTAGGTTGGAGGCCAAGTTCAATGCTTTTTGTAGGGTCGCCTTCGGTATCAGCTTCAAAGTGACTAATTAGGGAGAGAAGAATGAGTATGTGGAAGTGACTAGGTTTGAAGGATCTCCAGGAAAAAGTGAGAATCCAATCATACTCAAAGATGATACAGGCAAGGATCCTAAAGGCAAGGCCAAGCTAGTCGATGATGGTTCTACAAACTTAGCATAGTCTAATGTTTTCAGTTGGTCCCTGATTAGTTATGTTTTATAATAGCGGTTATGAATAGGCCAAGTAGACTCTTTGTTCTTGTTTTTTTTTGTTAAAAAACATTATGAAAGCATTGTTAAGATATATTGTGATATGATTCTAAGGCCTGGTTTCCATTTTGGTTGGCCTTAGACATGGACAAATGTACCCTTTTGTATCATATTAATGTATAATATCTTGGCTTACAAAAAAACATAAAAATCCAAAGTACACACTATACACCAAATATGAGTGTGGAGCACAACTCTCAAAAATATAGTAATGATGAGATACATAAAAATGATTTATACATTAAAAGAACCTCATCGAAACAACCCATATAAACAAATCATTAGTTCATGTTTATAATAATAACTACATTAACCTTTATATATATATTTTCACTTATTGTACATGTAAGTCGCCTATTACATATACATGTATTCCTATTACATATACATGTAATCCCATATAGACCTTCATTAAAGTACTATTATTCCCATTACATATACATACAATCCCATATATATACCTTCATTAAAATACTAGCATCTTTCATTTATGGTAAATGGTAAAGAATTGATTCTTCCATTTGATACTGTCAAGTAACTCTTTCTAAAAAGACAAATTAAATAAAGCAAACATTGAGTGAATATCCCAATGTCCTTACAATGAGATGATCAAAGGAAATGGTCCATGAAGATGCTTGATGTCCCAAAAAGAGATGCTTGAGATGTGAAGAAATAAAGGGCAATGAAGAGAGTGAATCTGATGCATGCCTTTTCTTGTTTCTTTAGTGAATCTGATGGCGGCCCATGATAAGGCAACTGGGAGGGCTTTTCCGTACGATCTAACTTCACGAAGGTTGGGAAATACGCCACTCGTCTACTTTCCCTCGTCATTCTTGACGCAAGGAAAGATGTGGGGCCATTTCGTAAGGCTCTCTCTAATCAATTACGTTCGTCCAATCTCCATGTTCAATGGCCACCTCACATTCGCTCACTATGCCAAGGACAATAATTATTAAGACATTATATCAATAATAGGCTTATTCAATAAGAATATAAATTATATTTAATTTAGTGTATGTCATTAGATATATTTAATAACATCAGAATTCGTTAATTATAATATATTATATTTATAATTAATTTATATATATGTATATGGGGTAATACCATAATTTGAAGTTAAATATACACATCATATAAAGTTTAATTCAATAATATGATATGTATTTCTTTAGTCAAGGAACTTGGTGTAAAGGGGATCGTCGTGATTCAAATGGAACTCAAGAATTAAAATTTGAATGGGAGTTGGGAACAACATCAAAAAACTAGTCTAACGATTTATCATTATTTCAAGGGTTAAAACTCCTAAACTTAAGTTGCATTAATAACATAATTATCATTGGGATTCTTCTATATTCATCAGACTTATGAATAGTATGACTATCCTAACTGATGGAAAATTGACCAAACTTATTATGAGAATCCAAAAGGAAGCATATCACTATGAAAATATAAAGTATTTACACATTATGAACGAGCATAATCATTGGTAGATAGCCTCACCAATAATGATTCAAAATTGAATGTTGGAATTGTTTTAAATATAAATGGAGGAATATCCACCTTCCCCATACCATAGTTTTTATAACAAAATTCATCATTGATTGCACACCTTCCATGCTTCATTGTACATGGGGAGAAGAACATATTGATGGGGGTGAATTTCAATGGGCATTATCACCCTCATACTTTTGCATGTTCCTCTCTTAATGAAGAGCCAACACATTGAATTGATCATGACATCAAGGTGTATTGAAAGTGAGATTATGAAGCCACTCACAAGTTGTGGTAGCTCTAGTTTGGAGAGTTAGAATTGGAGTAGAGCTCTGGAAAGACCATCACCCCCTTAGCTACTTTCTTTCAATTTCACTATGGCATATCACCTAGCAAGTAATGGCCCTCTAGGTTATGTCTAGTTGAAATTTCAATGTGCTTCTATGCTCTTGATTTTTTTTTTCATTGTGGGTGTGACAATGGCTTGTGTTGGTATATTTTTCTTTTGATTTGGAAACAAATTGGGTGTATAACCTCTATGCCAAACAGTGAGGACAATGGGTTTACTTGCAATCTCTCTGAATTTGTGTTGGAGAAAAAAATGAGTTAGTTTTCTTTTGAGTGTTCTCGTTGGATTTTTTTCCCTTTTCAAATCTCATCTATGAAGTGAGAGGTTGGTGGAAAGCCCTTGTGATTGCTTGGACCTCTTACTATATTTTGGTTTGAAATCTTTGGATTGGACCACTAGGATTTAGGGGAATATGGACAACTCTTCTAACAATGGAAACTATCTTTGTGAAATCCATAGGTTCAAAGAATTCATCCAGAGAAACAAGACTTCAATATTCTCTATTACAACCAAATTTCAAGGGAAAGAGAAAATTTGCAACAAGAATGTGGTGATCGTGGAAACTTTGCTCCAACAAAAGAGACAAATTAAATATTTAGAAGCATAATGATCTTCCCATTGAAATATGTCTTGCAATTTAAATGGAAGTACACATTCTGCAACATCTAATCTCAGAATATCAATAGGATCTATTCCAGGTGAGCGAAAATGAATGAAATAGTGCATCAAATGTTGGAAGATGTGGACATGGAAAATCAAGAATCACAACCCACATATGTTGACCAAGATAAAGCACACATCAAGTACATCTTTCACTAGATATACTTACTTTTAATGTTATGCAACATAGGACTAGTACCAGGTGTTTTCTTTAGAATTTGTACTAGTGTGAATTTATTTAAAGTAACATGTTCCTAAGAAACATTTGCGTTGATGAGTTCAAATTTAAAAACCAATAGAGCTTCAAGAAATAGGGTCAACAATAATCATTGAGATTGATTTATAGAAGTAAAATATAATTATGTGTCGTATTTTTATTTGACAATACTTAAATACATATAAACCTCACCTTGGTTAAGATCTCAATAATATTATCTTGAAATTTGATAAATATTCTTGAAATATTGAATATAGAGTATTTGATATAATTTGATAAATATTCTGGAAATATTGAATATAGAGCATTTGATTATCAATTTTAAGTCTTTTTGGTAAGATATTAACTGGTATATATATATATATATATATATATATATATATATATATATATATATATATATATATATATATATATAAGAAAATATAATTGTACATATGTTACGGTCCTACCCTAATCCCATTACTTAGATACTTTATTAATGTATGAGGCCACTTTCTTTGAATAAGGCCCATTAAATAGTTAGTTAATAGTCACTCATTGAGACAAATGGTCCTTTTTAGTAATAAGACCCAAATTAGTAGGCCAACCCTTAGTATAAGGGGCACATAGATAGTTAAGATTAATGTATGAGGCCACCTTTTTTGAATAAGGCCCATTAAATAGTTAGTTAATAGACAGTCATTGCAATAAAGGGTCATTTTTAGTAATAAGACCCAAATTAGTAGGTCAACCCTCAATATAAGGGGTCCATAGATAGTTTATATATATATATATATATTGAGTATAAGGTTATGCATTGTTTTGTCAAGAATTGTTATTGTATTTAGATCATTGCTATTGGAGGATTCCCCCTTGAAGAAACAAGTGAACATAGCTCTTTATTTTTATCTCACTTTTTCTATTTTGTTCTTGGGATTTGCACTACATTTTATGTGAATGCTCTAGATTTTTTTTGTTAAGTACACTACAAGTGGTATCAAAGATATTTATTGGGAATGAAGTGGGAGAATTGTTGAGTACAAAGTGGGATTTTTTTTTTCCTTTTGCATATTTTTTATGGGAAAAAGAAGACGATAGTATTCATGTCGATTTATGAATTTTTTTGTGAGTAATATGAAGAAAAAATCCATATGTATTGATTCCTTTTGAAAAAATACCCAATTTCAAGAAATAATCTCCCAAATTAGAGTCTAGGAAGTGGAGATTTCGTCAATTCAAAATCTACAATTCTTTAGGGTTTTTTTCTAGTGACGGCCATAGATTTCATAGATTGGATATCTTAGAACATAGTGCATAGATTTCAGTCAAACCAATACCAAAAAATCCAAAAAAGATGCGGTGTTTCACAATTGGGGTTATAATAGTCAATTAGATAAGTATAACCGAAGTTGTGATCATTTTACATTTTCAGCCTCAAGCCCTACTTTGCACAAGTTATTTTCTGGTGATTTTAAGAGCATTTTTTGGGATTAAAAATATCATAATTTGTTAATTTATTTTTAGAGACATGTTCTAGTGTATTTAAAAAACACAATGATGTGTTGTTCAATGAGTAAAATTGTGGCAAGAGAAGAATACACACAAGAAATACAAGTGGAATCACCTTGTTGGAAACCCTTATAGCCCATATTGGTACCCCTTCTAGTAGTACCGCATTAGACAATACCTATATATATAATCTCACTTCTGAGTTAGTGCCTTGAGATATTGGGTCGAGTACTAATGTTGGGCCCTACATGTATATCAAATATATATAAAACCTTACACTCCCTTGTCCATGGGACCTAGTAACATTTTTCAATGAGCTCACCCATGAAAGGTACCTATAAACCACCTCATTCTTCTCCGAACAACATGAACACCCACTCTACTACAGGCAAGTTGGACTCCATGGAAGAATAGCTTAATAAAATTTAGGATGACATAGTTGGGTTCAATGTGAAGTTGGATAGAAGTTGGATGAGAAGTTGGATAAGACATTGGATGAGAAGTTCAGCAAATTTGAATACAGATTGACTAAAACGTTGACGAGAATGCCAAATCGAGGTATACCAAAAGAAACCATTGTACTATACCACACATTGAGACACACTAGAAAGAAAATTGTAACTCATGACTATTTAGCCACCCAAAATCCTCGTCAAGTTCGCACAACGATATATCAATGGATAATAACATATGGAACCCTTCTCCTAAGGTGGACCTGAACAAGTTTGATGGTTCTGACCTATCATGATGGGTCACCTAGATACAACATTACTTTTCCATCTAGGGAATTACATATGACATGATGAAACTCAGGGTGGGGGTCCTATATCTAGATCTAGAATGAAGGAAATTGTGGGAATGGCATAAAAACTTATATGTAGACTATATCACTTAGAGTCAGTTTGTTAAATATGTCTATGCATGTTTCGAGAGAGATACTCATTATTTGGGGACACTTACCAAGTTACACCAGAGTTACAAGTTGAATACATCAACACTCAAACTCAAGAGGACATTGAACCTCCATTCTCTCATGAATAACCATTTATCTCTCTGCATGCATTATCATGCCACCTTGAAACTCATGGGTTACATCAAGCACTTGAAATTCATAGTCCTATTTGATAGTGGAAATAGTCACAATTTCATTCACAAAAAAGTGGAAAAATAAAACCATTATTTTGTACACTCGGTGGACAACTTTCAAATCATGATCACCCATAGAGGTATGATGAAACGTGGGGGAAGATGTGAAAATGTTAGACTCCATATGGGATACTATCAGATCAAAACCCATCTATTTTCCATCGATATGGGTGAGTGTGATATAATATTAAGGGGAGAATGATGACGTATGTTGGGACCAATCACCATGGATATCAAATAACTCTATATGAGTTTCACTAAAGAGGGTCATGTACACACCTTTCAAGGGCTTCAGGTAGGCTCTCCTGAAATAGTCATCTTTCATCATATGAAGGAGTTATTAAAGAAGGGACATTCTTGAATTATTTCCCAATTTAAGGCCATACAGGTTACTGATAACCCGACACAAGAAATTCACCCAGACATATAGTTAGTCCTTGACAAACATATTAGGGTCTTTGAGACACCAAAAAGTTTACCCCCTTCTCGAGGAGAGAATGACCATGGAATTCCCTTAATTCAAGGAATTCAAACTCTAAATGTATGTCCTTATTGCTATCCTTTTGCACAAAAGAATGAAATAAAAAATATCAGTCATAAGCTACTAGAAGCAAGGATCATACATCCTAGTATAAGCCTTTACTCATCGCTAGTAGTCATGGTATTAAATAAGGAAGGAATATGGTGTATGTGCCCTTATTTTCAGGCTCTCAATAAGTTGACAATAAAGGATAAATTTCCCATCCCTATTGTTGATGATCTCCTTGATGAATTTCATGGAGAATTTTTTTCCACTAATATTGGTCTATTTTCAGGATACAACCAAACTAGGATGAAAGAGGAAAACATCCCAAAGACAATGATCATAAAACACAAAGTTCATTGTGAGTTTCTAGTGATGCCTCTTGGCCTTTGTAATGATCCATCCACTTTCCAAAGTCTCGTGAACAAGATTTGCAAACCCTTCATACACAATTTTGTTCTAGTATTCCTCGATGATATCTTGATCTACAATAAAACATGTGAATCACACATTGTTGGATGTATGGGATGACTTGGGTTCTACCTTAGTTATCCAACAAGACCATTTTCACCATTGGCCCTTCTGGTAAACCAGAAGTCTACACCGTGCACAGAGTGCACAACGCAGTCTCACCCAAGATGGTTTATGGGTGACTACAGGATGCAAATGTATGTAGTCATGGAAGGGATTGGGGATGTTGTTTTTACTATTGTTCTTCTATTTTAACATGCATCCTTATAAAAACATTCATCATATCTATCATTTTATCCATTCAACAACATTCATCATACTAGTGCACATTGTAAATAAACCCTAATAGATGCATTCATCTAACCATTCATTCATTATAAAGAATATAAAAAGAGTACATCACAAATAAAGAAACCATTTTACTGTGGTTCACCCCCTCCTGGGCTATGTCCATAAATATATTCTACTTATTTCCTTATTCTCCATTCAAAATAGCGTTGCACACATTACATCATAGGTTTAATCATAGTGCATGTGAGGCTGACCAACATCACACCAAGATCAACATCTTGTGACCTGACCCTCAGTTACATTTCAACATTGACTCCATATGATCTCCATAGCTCTCAACAATACAAAACCTCAGACTCAAAAAGGACTCTCCAAAAGTAAGTTTTCTCTCTCAAAAAAGGACACTAAAGATAGATATCCTCCCAATCTACCTCATACATCTTCTATTTATACTACAAAATTGGGTTAAAACTCTTACATTATGACTCCAAAACCCTAACTCTAAGTGGAATCCACTTTCCCACTTTGTAAATTCCTTCCACACAGTTAGTATTCGATCCAACCATTCCTTGCGCTAATCTTCCTTCTTTCCTAGAGTGCAACTTCCTTTTCCCTTTGTCGTGTTGGTCTTCATTATTTTCCGGCGCGCGCTGCTTCCTTTGGTCCATTTTTCCTCGCTTACTGAACTTACTCCCAAAATTGTTTTCTCCAACACGCATCGAAAACTAACTTGTGGATCGTCCTGAGCCACTTAGGCTTAGTTCACTTGCTGCAACGTTACATCTAGTGCATGGAACTTCTTTTTCAAATTTTTCACTTTCTCCTTTTCCTGCACACTCTTTTATACCAGTATCTCCACATCCTGTGTTGTCATCTACTCTTTCAACACTTCCTTTCTTTTTGCATGTGCCTGTGCTAGTCTTCCTTTCTCTCTTTGCAATTCTTCTATCATTCTTTCGACCTCTTGTTGCAATGGCTCCACTTGAGCCTGCCTTGCTTGTTTTTCTCCTTATATTTCCTTCAGTTTTGCTTGCATGTTCTTCATTTTCTGCGCACTCTTCATCCTTTCTAGGATGGCCATTTAACTTTTCCTCTGTTTTAAAATCCTATACTTATGTGGTCACATTTTCCTCTCTTTGATCCAATTGTTGTATGCTCTCATCTTCTTCTAGGCTGGTCCAAATGTGTGCAGTCCTGTCATACAATTCTACAATGTCTTTTACTTCCTATGGTATGCTATGTATGTGCACAGTAGCCTCCTGCTCTCTCAGTTCCCTCACTTCTTGGGGTGTTATTGGAGTCAGTTTTTCTATTAACACTGTTATCTCCTACTTATATATCTCCATTTTCTACGCAATCTTTTGTATCTTTTCTTTTGTTGTGACCTCCAATTCCTGCGCACAGTCTGGTAGGTTGTTGTATACTTCTGTGAGTTTCCTCTCTAGTTTTTCTGTGTGTTGTTTCTCCTCCTCCTCCTCCAATGTTATTTGTTCACAAGTTACCTACAATATATCCTTAACCTCTTTGTGTATCTCTAGGTTGGTGGCATCCTCCCTAGCTATAGACTGGACCTTCTACATCACACTCTCTTGTAACCCATATAATGCCTTTGTGGGTATGTGTGCCAGAACCAACACTAGATGTTCTATGTCCTTCACATATTTTTTTGTTGTGTTCTCGTCTAATTCCAACATTTCTCGTGTGACCTTAAACATGTCATTGCCATTTACTATTGTCTGTATTATCTCTTCATGTTCTTTTTGTACTAGTGCTTCCTGTGGTTTTTCTTTCTATTGTGTTGTAATATGTTGCATTGTACTTATCTACAACCTCTATATAATGTCACGCACTTCTACTAACTTCTCCATAATTTCCTCTCTTTGTACTTATGCTACAATTAATTCATTTTCCCCTCTATATTGGACTTTGTCTACGACGAATTTTTCATTTTCTTCTATGATAGTGAGTACTGGGGGATTCTTGTGGTACTTCATTTTATTCCTTATTTCTCCCTCCTGTGTTGCAGTCCCCTTCTTGGTTTAAGTTGAGGTCTGCACCTCAATTTTATTATTTTCTATTTCATCATCCTATACCTCATTTTTACGAGATTTATCTCCCTTTACCTGCTCTCCATCTCCCTTCACTTATGCCCTTGACACAATGTATGTATTCCTTTTCTTCTTGACTGTTGCACTACTCCCTGAGGTTTGAATGCACTATGCAAAATTTCTTGTATTGTCTATTGGACTTCATGTCTTCCTTGATGGACCAACTTCTACATTTTCCTTAGATTTTGTCCCTTTATTCTGTGTTACTAGAACTTTCCACTACACAGGCCAGTCCTTCACTATCCATTCTACTTCCTCCCGCATTGTGCAATACCTCATTTCTAGCCACTTATTATTTGGATCTCTTTTGGTCTAAATCCACATGTGATTTCTTGAAGCCTTAAAGTTAGCAATTTTTTCATTTTCCTTGAGTACTTCTATTGGGATTCTCCACAAGTTAGTTGTCTTTTGTTGCATATCTTCTAGGAACATTGCAAAAACTATTTTGTTTGCCTAGTTATGTTTAACATGTAGCATATGCTTGTCATTGATGGCAAGTACATCAATGAAGATGGCATGTATACAGGAAGAATGTACAAAGGATTGTTGGCATGTTTTACAGGATGACAGGCAAACAAAAGACAAATTTCAGAGAGGTGAATGATCGCGCGCAGACGTCGGAATCCTTTAAGGATTCGAGGAGAATAAGCTCAGGAGGCATAACACTCTTATACGTGCAAGGAGCACAGGAAAGAGACCGACAGTCGTCAGATCTGCAAAAGATGCGAGGGAGATAAGCCATCGGAGAATCGGGGATCGGGACTTTGAAATGTCCAATTCATTCGACAATGAAAACTCCGAAATCGCGATA